>AXCM01004682.1:0-20084 GCA_000473375.1 Anopheles culicifacies | reverse complement strand
TCGCACACACAACCGCAGCAAAAGCATCCATTGCAAATGGCGATCCGGAATCGGTGCAGGTCTTGCGCGGAAACCCGCGGCAAGTGTACACGCAGTACACACCAGGCCCGCCCGTGTCTCGTGGTCTCGTGAATTCGGTTCGAAATTTATTCGAAATTAAATTACCATCGAATTAGTATTCACAAGCGCACGGTTATTATGAGAACGTTGACGATTGTAAATGCGAGAAACGTTGCATGAATTTGTAATGAGACCGCATCCTTTCCCGATACATGCCCACCCTTCACCCCTGCCTGCCCCCTTCTTCTCCCACTCACTCGTTGCATCGAATCGGAATTTATGTATGTATAACATCGTTAACGATTGTCTTGCGATTGTGTCATTATCATTATCTCGTTGTCAATGCTTGCAGCCTGTTGTGGTTGATGTGCTTGGGAGTATCCCTCCCACTATCTTCCATATCTGCCCCCCGCGCGTTTGCCGCCACCAAGTGCAAAACGGAACAAAAAACAAAAATAAAATGCCATGTGAACCGCGTTCTCGCTCTACAGATACAGCTTTGCAATGCAAGGATCGCACTGGTCGCTTTTGGCTCCAGGTTGCTAGCACACATAGCTTTCCAAAGGGTGAAAACGAAGTACGAGGAATCCTTGAAGAAACTCCAGCTCCGAGCCGATGCTACCTTGTATGGCCGCACCCGAGGCCGACTGAAAATGGTGAATTGTGGTTTCGGTAGCGAACCCTATTCTGCACGCCACGGATGGTGTCATTTTATTGCCGCAGACTTTCAGCAGCCATTCCTCGCATCTTCAGCCTTCTCTTACTCCCTTTTTCCAAAGCATCGAGCCAGTATGGCGTACAGCAAAAAAAATAAATAAAATAAAAGCCCTCACAGAGTGCGTCAGGCTTTGTTCTTGAGAAATTGATCATGAATTCACAATCAATCAAATGGGCGAGATAAGAAGTAGTGAGGTTTTTTTTTCTTTATTATTCACTCGTCTAGCTTGCGCATGATCCGCCGGTCCCCATCGACCAACGTTGCTGAGTGGTTCCAATTAACTCTTAATGACATAAATATCGGACCGATGGGTAAGTTTTATCGCAACGAGATCGTTGGGAAATAGTCTGTTGACTTATTTCTTTTTTTTTTGTCGCCCTTTGCCTGTCTTACACATATAGGACAACAGATGTTACAGATGTTCATTAAAAAGTGTAATTGATTGTGTATTACAATTGGAAATTAAATCAAATCTAAACGATCGGGTTCAAAATAATGTTATTTGTTTTTAACAAACAACTAGCGTCTTAAATGCGCTCTCCTTAATATAATTAAACATTTGTGTGCTTTAATTAACGTCTTTTTTGTACGAAATACCAACGTTCATACATTTGATGTGTTCGAATCAGATATTAGATAATAAAGAAGTTAAATAAAAATTATTACTAAACTTACCTTTGCTGAAGACCGTTGATATCTTCCGGGTTCATATCCGAGGACACGACGTACACCGTCGTACCGTCCGGTCCCTGTTGCTGCGTGTACTGCAGATTCCCCTGCACCACAATCTGCGTACCATCGATCAAGCCGAGCTCATTGTTTGCGTACAAACTTTCCAGCCCCTTCTGGTCGGTGTAGATCACCGTCTTGTTGCCCTCATTGTACACGTAGTCGATCTGAGGTTTATCATCTTCTCCCGATCCGGGACCACCGCCACCACCCGCACCAGTTCCCGGAACCGTCTCGAAATGGGGCATAGCCGCCTTCGGATCACCGTAGATAACGTTCTTCGGTTCACCGCCACCGAGCGTGTACACGATCTGCTTCGTCTGCGTCTGGTCCGGAGGTCCACCGGCCGTAGCGTAGATCGGCTGCGGTTGATGCGCATGACCGTGCGCATGGCCATGGTGCTGCTGTGGCTGCTGGTGTTTGTCCTCCACGTCCTTCTCGTACTGCTGCACCGTGGTTGGTAATTGTTCCTGTGGGGTAACACCGACCGTACCGGTAGCACCGCCGGCACCGCTGGTCGTCGTGTAGATGATACTGTTGTCCATCCGGTTCAGTAGCTGGTCAGCGGTCGAGATGGCAATGCGCGTCAGGATCGTTTCACCGTTCTCGTTGCGCGTTATGATGTGATGTTCA
The DNA here is from genome assembly GCA_000473375.1 of Anopheles culicifacies. Classification (NCBI taxonomy): domain Eukaryota; kingdom Metazoa; phylum Arthropoda; class Insecta; order Diptera; family Culicidae; genus Anopheles; species Anopheles culicifacies. The sequence goes on along the minus strand of AXCM01004682.1, from coordinate 17,944 downwards.
CCGTTTATGATGTCTCGGCTGATAATTTCCTGATTGCCGAGCAGGCGCTGAATGTGACTGTCCTCGAGCAACCGTACGCCGCCCTGTTGCTCCTCGGGTGACATCCTGCCGAGGTGATGCGGATGATGCTGTTGCGGATCACCGGAACCGGCATCGTTACCGTTTATAGTCGCCGGTAGCAAACGATGCCCATCGATAATACCACCATCGTCTGGGTGTACTTGTGCATGTTGCTGTTGATGATGATGCTGATGCTGTTCTACCGGAGACATCCTTTGCAAGTGTTGCTGCTGCTCGTCGGATGTTTGTTGCTGAATCAACCGAGCATGGAGCAGATTCTGATCGGCCACTGCATGATGTTCGCTCGGATGCAGCTGATCCGGTGAGTGCATTTGTTGCTGTTGCTGCTGCTGACCGTGAACGATCGTGGTCAGCTGATGATGATGTGCATTCGGAGCTAGCTTGTGTACTCCGGCTCCAGCAGCTGTTGTATAGACGTACACGGTGTTTGTCTCCTTATCATACACTTTCTCCGTCGTTCCATCATCCGTCAAGCTCATATCGGTGGCACCATCATGGACGATGTGTGGTGAAGTGACCGTACCAGCACCAGTAGCTGCTCCAGTGGGACTAACGCCCGCACCACCATTGTAATCCTTGTGCAGATCCAGCACACTAACGGTTGTCATTGTGGCCAACTCGGGCGGTGGCGTTCCTTCAGCACTGGTCGGTTTCATCTCGCCCGATAGCGGTGCTGTAGCTTCCTGTTGAAGCTGTTGATGCTGATGATGCATTTCAGGTGATGCAGACATTCTGTCTTTGAGATTCGTTCGCTTCTATTGCACTGTTTCGTTGGGTGATTGGCACGGGATGTTTTTTTATTTAAAGATTTTCGCTTCCTTGTCGATTGGTTTGGCACACAATTTGCTATTATTCGCCACAAAATTGCATCAGCGGAACATGTTCGGGTTGTATCTAAAAAGAATCAAAGAAAACAAACGAAGAAAGCGTACATTAGCCACCGACTAGTACCAACATCAACAGGTTAGATGTTTCCCCCTCACACACCAACACCGTCATTGGATATTTTGTTCTGATCTTATCAAACACCAGCGGGACAGCAGTGGAAGATTTATTGCTTCACACTCGAAAGCGAATTGCTCACCAACACCATCGATGGGTAAAAAGTTTTTCATTTTCACTGTATGAAAAATTAATTGCTCAAGCACTGCGAACAGCGCATGGGAAAACGGATTAAGGGATTTGAAGGTACACACAGGGCTACGGTACACACATCCTGCATCCCCCTCGCTGCTCTTGACCTCATTCACCAAAGACACCAATTGTGGCCATGGTATGCAGAGCCAATAAATTTTGTTATCATTTTTAACGCTACCCTTCCGTCCGGGGTACATTCGTTTCGGTGCCGGCGTGTAACGGAGTTTTAATCGCGAATTGCAAATCAAACGCAGCAAGAGAATCACGTGTTGCAGTGCTACTGCTGTGGTGGGTTAGACAAGAAATAAATATCTCACTTTGCCCTCGTCTCATGCAAACACTCAATCGTGCATGATTTACGACCATTGGACCGTCCGGTGTCATTCGGATTCCATTCGAACGTTCGAATCGGCCCTTCTGGGCAGCGATCTGGTTGTAAACACATCCAATGCATTGTTGGACACACCTTCTGCATAAGGCCATAAATAATGGTGATTGTTTGGTTATTGCCACCATTGTTCACTCTATTTGCGCAGTGCGGTAGAAGTACGAAACAAATGTATCCTTTTTCGTTTGGACAAATTCCAAACTACTTGTAATAAAAATTACTCAACTAATTTACGCTCAATATAACTCATATTCTTCTGTAATACTTACTTATACTCTGACAGATCTATGATGCATGAATTCCCAACTAAAGGCACTCGTTCATTTGTACAGCTTGGAATAGATCAATTCTATTCAATGTTGAGTTAAACATAAATGCAGGAAGCACTTTTCATACTAATTTCATCACTGATTTTGGGCGTATTTTGTATGGCACAAGCTTAGAGCGATTGAATCAATTTGTGCTACATTTATTTTCTGTTTTGTTTCAGCGAGTTGTGCGTTTCTTTCGTGGACGGAAGACTTGGAGGTTTGTTGTGTTGGTGGACAAATATTTCGATCGTTACACGATATTTCACAGAAATGGAAATCACTGGCGCATGGACGGAAGACGTTACGTGATTAGTTTTTTTTAAGACATCGATTACATGGTTCTTGTTGTACTTTTGCTGCACTGCAATTTTTGTGTTTGTTTCCTCAACGTGCAAGGCATTGCGTGATGGGCGATGGATCTGAAAAAAAAAAACAAAAATAAAAAAATATGTTTTATTTATTATCAAAAGTTGAGGAACACCACGATGTGAAAGACAAAACGATGCAATGATATAAATGTAGTCATTATTTATTCTGTAAAATAGTACTCTGCGCCAAATCAGATAGTTCCCGGAATCGAACCACTTCGTCACATTCCAACCATTAAGTTGATTCCCATCGCACTATGGTCTATTAGTCTACCAATTTGGCCAACAATTTCTATTCAAAAGATTCTCATTTTTTGACGTTTCATGTTAAATATTATAATCTTCTACCATAAAAAAATTACTTCATAGCCCTCCACCTAGCGCTTCCTTTAACAGGATCATTACGAAGACAAAGGGACGGCTTGCAACATAGAGCGTGCTCTAACGGCCACCAAGCGAATCGAATGTGCACTGGAGGAGGTCGCCCCCAAATGGCTTGACCCCATTAGGCACTACAAGAGCAACAGGCCTTGCACATATTCGGCACCAGATCGAGCGCAACCACAATGGGCGAGGGCCAAACATATGGAATGGCCCGAGGGCAGCACCAAGCGACCCGCGTACATTGCCAGCGATCGAAGGCCCCAAAGATCGCCAGACGAGCGAAGAGAAAAGAGAAAACTTACGCTTCTTTCCCCGTGGCCTGTCACAGGTGCCAATCAATACACTTATCTTCGACTTCACCTCGATTGCCAGCGGTACACTTGTGCGTTGTGAAAAAAAAACATAATAGTCAAAGGGAACGACCGAAACAGCATTACCTCTTAAAAGAAAATATTGGAAAACAGACATCCGTTTGCAAAAGGCCCCAGATCCCCAAAAGTGTCCAATTTCGAACCGAATAGATACGATCCCATGTACCGGTGTGCGGTAGAGTCGTACGAAAGATTTCAACGAAATGACATGAAGCGAACGCGTACCCGCCATCCGAGGCGCGTCGGCTCCGTCAAGAAGACAATAATCTTAATGAGAGACATTAATATGACCCCAAACACGTAGCCCCCCTTCTGCACGTCAAGGGGTAGAGCCCTGAGGGCGTGATGAGATTTCGGGAGGGCGCAATTTCTTCGTCCGGGGACACAGCAAAGGTCGCAATGATGGGGCGATGCTGATCGTTGCCGATCGCTGCCACACCAAATTGTATCCCTTCTTATGTTGCACAACGGTTTCTACTCATGCAGTAATTTTCGAACCCCTAGCGAACGGCGAGCCGTAAAAAGAGCGTCACGATCACGACCGTTCGATGGATGTGAGCATAGTTTGACAGGTGAAAAATTGTTTCCGATCGTTTGCCCTCCGAACGAACGGCACGCCGTGTGACATTAGTCCTCCGCAAAGGAAGTAATTAACAATTATATTTTCGAAAATACGCAAGCTTCGTAAAGGTAAAGGACACGGATTTAACGCACCGAAAGGGGATCATTTCGTTACTGAAATTGCGCACCACCACACAACCCCCCAAGCGAACGTTTAGAATGTGTGTGTTGTAACGAAATCCGCTAAAATATGATCGATAAACAGGCACGATCGCGAAACGTGCAATGTCGCACCGGTCGCGCCAAAAGGTTAATACAACCGAAATCGGTGCCATAAATTCTCACCAATAAGCTGCTTACACAACGTTTCCGTGTGCATAATATGTGTGCTGCAACTAACCGTACGCCATCGATCAGCGTCATAAGTACCCCCAACGCCACGGGACCGGGCAGGATCAGCTCGAAACACGAGGAAGAATAATTGAGAATGAATCGGTACAGGCACCTAACAGCACAGCGCCGCGCCAACACACAGTGATCGCAAAACACCTGCTAAGGAGATCATCGATCAAAGCTGTAATTAATTTTACTTAAACTAAATCTCCTCCCTGTAAACCAAATGGCGTGTGCAAATAAAAAGAGAACAAAACTCAATGGTGTAGATTCATTGAGATTCATCTTCATTCCCTAAAAAAAGCACCCCTCTTAAGATCGCACCATCGACACACATTCTTCCGCCCAGGTCAAGGGTCGTAAAATAAGCCTTTCTTTTGCGTCTTCGTGTCCGTAGGTTTCGCCAACCAAGTGGACAGTGCTTATCGATTCAAACGGGGACGATTGTCGTTTCGCCTAACGTGGTACAAACAACGCACTTCTATCCACCCTGCTGTCGGGGTGGAGGGATCAAGCGAAAGCTAAACTTTGCTTCAAACATGGTCCGGACAGGGGTGTGTAACATGATACTCGTGTAGCGATCGCTGGAATCATACGTTCGTTAAAAGGAATAAAGAGGAATAAAGGTGGAGAAAGAATTTACAGCTAACGACAAATTTGATTGTTGCGCACCCCATGCGAACTTTGTAGGGCGACAGAAGAAGGGTTAAGATAAGACACCACGCACAGTGGGATAGTGCGGTGCAGTTGATCGGACAATTATTGTAAACGAACAGCCAGGCTCATTAAGATCTGATATTCCTATCCTAATAATTGGAAACACGGATAAAAAGTGACGTTTATTTTTTTTTTTTTATTTCTTGTTTGAATAGATAATTTTACTTTTTATCGTCACCCAGGCTGAAATTGATCTTTCATTTAGAATTAAAAAATAAACTTCTGATATCAAACTATTATAAATATTTTTTTTATTTTTTGTTTTGCCAACTATCTTCCTTGTAAATATTTCATTACAATAATGTCATGGTAACATGCAAATATTCGACCAAATATCTCATAAACAATCGATTGTGCCAAGCATTTTTCCGCTTACCAATAACCAGTCGACTCTTTATCAGCGAAATGTCCACCGCACATGCTATAGTGCAACCGGACCAGCACCACACCCCACAATCTGCACACGACACCGGCACAATTTATTGACTTTCCGACTAGCACACTTGCTGCAAAACAGGCGACAGCAGCACGCGCGATCCACGCAGCTCATTTCCGCGTAAAACCACGTCCGACAGCGAACATGCGACAAAAATTGGCTGAATTTGATCGCCGCACCGGCCCTGGGCAAGCGTTTGTTATTGGCACATGTTTGGCCTCGCGGAAATTGGCACGATTTAATGGGTACGCCATTTGCACTGTAAATCCTGCTCCCTTCTGCCCATGACGCCCGCCAGATGGGTGTTGCTTTGTCGCCCATTTTGGGATGCTGTGATCCCATAAATTTATCGAAGGAAACAACCGTGTGCGTACCCCCTTGTTCCGATCGGCTGCAAACAGGGTGATTCGTACAAAAAATAATAATAAACCACCACCAACAACACCACACACGGTTGTGCATATGATCGCTACAGGGTTCGACGATCGACGAGCGTATTGATTGACGAAGCGAAAGGAAACGAAACAGGGCAACCAACCAGCCCGTTTCGTTTCGAATGACAATAATCACCTTCCGTCCTTTCCGTGCCACGAGTGCGCTTCGTAAGGTAGTAATTTTTCAATCCACCCACGCGGCAAAGACATTTAACGCGGAGAGATCGCGATCACGATCGGTGCAAATCGCTGATCACTATCCGCCTTCTCCAAATTGGTACCGTTTTATCCTGTTCATGCGCTCTGCGTTTGCCGCCCTTGCCGGGAGAGTAGCTGTTTCGCTTTCGCATCGTGTGACATTTGAATCACCGTTTATAAGCCCACGCAACGCAACACTTGCGAGCGACCGAGTGTGGCACAAGAAGGAAAGTTAAATGATTCTTTTTTTTTCCATCTTCCGTACGGTGTGCTAATTTTGTAACGAAAATTTCAACTTCTTTTTTTTTTCGTTGCACATGCCTGATCGTTGCTGCTTTTGCAGTGGAGAAATTATCGTCTTGCAAAGTGACATATACACACTCATAAACACATGCATGAACTCGCAATGCGCATAAGCGTTTTCTTACATCTCGTGCCGGGCCGGACCGATAATCCACCGCGATGAAGCTGTCAAATTGATTTTTATTCCCGACCCGATGCGTGGTGCAGGGTAAATGCGAACGACATGACCCGTCCGCTCGTTGATCGAGTTAACGTACCGGTCGCGTTAATTAAAATTAATTCGCAAACAAGCCCCCGCAGTGCGTGGCGCTGCTGTCGTCGTACGGTTATGAAATTTGTGCAAAACAAAAAACTGAATTATTAAGATCACCATACGATCCAGCTCATCAATGGCATTGACTACAAATAAGGCATCGATAAATAATTAAGAGAAACTTAATACTGCATCGCGATTGGATGGTAATCCACGATGTATCGATGCACCACAATTTTTCAAAATTGTTTTTCCAAAGTTTTTTCTAAAAAGAGAAGCAATAAAACCCTTTAAAATAAACTGTATGGATTTGGGACATAAATTTTAGACTAAATGTAAAATATCTTCCTTCCTTTCTTAAGCAAACTTTGCAATTATCATGAAATGGTAGACTTAATATTCACAAGAAGCTGAACAGTATAAATCGGCCTACGGATGAACGGTCTATTTTCCTCTAAACTATCAGACTGTCCCAGGGATGATATCGTACAATTGAACAAATAAAATGGTTGATGCAGCAACCAGCATCCGTCTCCAATTCACAACGATAAATATGTCCAATAGTATTCTTATGAGCACAAACATAAAAGAAAACTTAATTATGACAAGAAGCAGTACATTCATCCACCAAGCGAGGAATAGTGAAAAAATACCACTTTTTAATCCCTATACAAACATTAGCGTGTAACTGCCAACATGGATTGTTTTATTTCATTGAAAATGGAGTGCAGAGTATGCACCCTGGCATCCCACCCTAGCACGCCTCATTTTCTGCCATGCACTACCTGTACACCGAAAGCATTTTTGGTATGCAATGGGAAATAAATCAAGCAAGTTTGTAGACCCTCTAATCCCGCATAATCCCGCGGCGCGGATAACTTGTTGCCAATGCCCCCGGGGGCTACGATTTTGTCAAGCTGCACAAACGACCCATACTCACGGCTTTTTCGCGCGCATTGCATTCTGCCGCTAGTTTTCGCTTGCTATTTCCAAACCTCCGCAATGTTGAGGCTGGACAGACGTTTTAAGCCCGCTGCAGCTGTCATGCAGGCGATGCAACTAACAGTATTAACGGCAAACGCTTGCCCGAGCGAAACCACCTCGATGAGCCCCGCCTGGCACGCGTCCATCCAACCCCCCCGTACCGTGTACGGCCGAATCAAACAAGTTGCCAAAGACGATTGCGAAACCTCTTAACTCAATCAAACTATTGCGGGCTATAAAGTGAACAACCATGTTTCGCCTTCGCCTTCACCTCGTGTGCGACCTCGGTGACCCATCTCGGTGCTGCTCCACCACCATATTCCCTTAGTAGCTCGCCCATTATCTTCCGAACCTGCAACAATTAGAGATGGTACAGTGGGGAACGCTACACTACACTCCATCTGTAGTGTGTTACATCGCATCGAACCGATCGAACGATCGCGCGCGAATGTATGTTTGAATGTTTTTTTTTCTTCATATTTTTATCAAAACATAAACCAAACATCCCTACTAAAACGTCCCACTTGGTCAAATAATGTTTCGTTTCTCGATTAAAGTACACTTGCAAGCGAAGCTGATGGAAAACCGTTTGCAAACGCTATCGTGCTGCGGTAATCTTTCAATTACAAATACAACCTACTCCATCGTCTACAGTTGGCTGGAACGCTGGCCGATGGAGGCCAATAGGTTTGTACTATTTTAAACGAACGATTATACGATCTCATGCAGACCACTCCAATGCTGTGAAATGATTTGGGAGTATTGTTTGTCAGAAGAACTATTATTTATTATTATAATTTATTATCATTTTGTGTGTTTTAGTAAACAGTTACTATAGCTAATTTGAAGCCGTTGTTTACGAATACTAAATAAGTTTCCAAATTTATGCAAGAAAATGAATTTATAGCGATCCTCTATAGTCATTATTTCTTCCTCATGCGCGAATTCCTAAGAACATTGCATTACAAATTATTGACTTTCAATTCATCAACTTCCTAATGTATACATCGACGCAGGAAATCAGCATACCTTAGCGTAATGCATAAATCAACGTTTTGTTTCGCTTCAGATTAAATTAAACCCCACCGCGCGTTCGAAATGAACGTATCCAACCCATTTCCGCTCACGGTAGCATTCATAAACATTTACCGAGCGAAAGGCAAATCGGCACCACTGATAACTAATGGCGCACAGCGATCGTGTCACACTCGAACCCAACACGGAGTCTCTATTATTTTACATCGTAAAAAGGGATTAGAACGCTCAAACTATCGCCACTCCCACCGGCACTCTGTCCTGAGGGGTGGGCAATTTTATTCCAAGTAATATTCCGTATGATGCTCATACATACTCCGCACTATCATAAAGTACGCTCTCTGCTTGGCACCACCATCGTGCGGACGGTGTAATTAGCGATGTAAAACAATTACCCTGCCTCAAAAACGGCTGCCGCGTTTCGCGAACGGTTTCAATTAGTTGCTACACAAAGCTTATCCCCTGCTTCGTTGGGGGTTATGTAAAAGATCACAACACATCTCAGTTTCATACAACAACGAGGGGGAGGAGGATTCGTCTAAAGTTAACCCTATAGCGCACCATATCATGGCACGAACAAGGGGGCCAATATTAATTGGAAGAGCTCTTAGATGCACCAACCGATAGATCGCCCCAAAGGGGAAGACATGCATTAATTGAGCAATCTATCATCAACTGCCAATACATTCTGTTGGCCTGGTGGCAGGTACAAAACATGACTAATGTAGTTACCGGACACCGGACTGTGCATTAGTCGACCTGGGCTGTGCCCATTTTGTGCTGAGCAATGCGATGGGTGTAAATTAATTACACCATCTTTAGCGATGATGACTGGAAGAAATTAAGCACACGATTTAATGTTAACACATGCCAGTTGATTTTTTCAAATATCACAAAACATTAATCTCCACTTACAAATCAAATAAAAAGCTCCCAGAGAAACAATATAACCACAGAAAAATGAGAACGGGGACCCTTTCTGCATTCTACTGCATGCAAGAAATATGAAAATTAATCACCCAAATAAGAATAAAACACAATCCATCCCGAGGCGCAACTGAGAAGATCGCTGACTAAACCGCAACATGTCCTCCACCGAAACGATCGGTTTCCAAGGAAACAATGATCCTTTCTCGTCTCGAAACTTTATTTTACTACCCACTACTGCAGCAGCAGCAGCTCAACGACTTCCACGGCTAATTGGCTCGCCACCGATCGATGCCGTTGAACGTCCTCGCCCTCGTCAGCCGCGTACACGGAAGGGCTTTGTGGCGCGCGGTCTACAGCAAACAACGAAATCCTCGAAATATACTTCGAGCGATCGAATTGCACTGCTAACCGAACTGTCTCTCGGGCTCGGAGCACTATTTGTTGCCTCTTTTTGTTCACTGCAAACTTTGCTCGCTTGCACTTCGAATGGTAATCGATAGCATCGGCGAGCCTGCGGTTCACCGATGCATCGCAACCTGTTGGGCTTCCGAAGCACAGAGAGCACACGACCGCAGCCACTCTTTCTGCACGGTTTGAGAACCTTCACCGGCAGCATTCTCGATGGCAGATTAGTTTTCAATTATTTATGCTTTGTGTTTGAGCTCCACAGTTTTATGAGCCAGATAATTTATGGCTGTGCATTAAAACCCCATTCGAGGAATTGGGTTTTTATTTATCTTATCGAAAATCGATCTACAATCCAAGATAAACATTTAAATCAGCTTGTTAATCACAGAAACAGTTTGTTGTGATTCTATGGTTCTTTTGGAAGAGCTTTGGTACATATAAACGTTAAAAATGAACGTAAAATTACCAAAATTATGCAATGAAACCTATTTGAAAATTATATAAATCTTAAAATACTTAAAATACTTAAAACTTAATATAATATTACAGCTAGAGCTCTTCAAAACTTATCCAGTCAACATGCTTTAGTAACATAAGTTACTGGTAAAATAATTAGATATGTATTCCTTTTTAACTGTGTTCTATTATTGTAATCACACTGTATAACAGTTTTTATAACTGTTCTTTTATAGAATAACAATTTATTGATTTCAGTTTCAGTTGTTGATAACCAAACGCTTAAGAACTCTAGGAATGAATATTATTTGATGCATTATCCTAAGGAATAATAATCATAAAAGCCTTAAAATAATTTGAGAATCGAATGTCACTCAAATCATCTCTAACGCACGCATTCAAAGCAGCTCACATAACATAAACATAAAACCTGTAAGTCACCATCCAGCAATCTCGGTCAACTTTAATCGCTCAGCGTAGGTGCAACCAAACCGGAACTACTAACCCGACACTCCGGCACAGGTGAACTCTGGTGGCAGACGAGGGAAAACAAACAAATGGTTTCTTTCAAAAACCCGATCAACGCCACTTGGCGCACAGAAACGCCCCAAACCAAAACATGTTGCCTTCCGCCGTGGTACCCCCTTCACCGGACACCAGACAAAACAAACCTCCCCACATAACCCTCCCACCGTCTTCATGGAGGACCGTATGGAAAAAAACAGGTTTCCCACACAGAGGGCACAAACCGGGCAGATCCACACACGGTGAACTTCGGCGGGACCGGTCGGAGTCCGGTTCAAGGGCCCGGTTCAAATCTCCGCCACAGCAGCGGTGGAAAGCGGTGCATGCGCACAACGGCAAACAAAGCCGGTTCACCGGCCCGAACAATCCGGTCACAGGACGCACGCCGTTTGCGGATCCCCGGCAAACACCAACACCAACCGCATCTGCTTTCGAGACCGGTCACAATCGGCCGCTCACACATGCCCGTTTGGCAGGTTTTTGTGCAAACAATCGCACCACGTAACCGCGCTCGAAAGTTCGCGATCAGCTGCTAACTAAACTATTTGCCACCAGAATCCCACCAGATGGCGCCACCGGTCTTAGTGTGACGCGAAGCGTTGTCTCGCCATACCTCCAACGCGAGAACGCACATTGCACTCATCTAACAACAAACCACAAACCCGTTCGCCTTGCTCGTGCGCACGCTAAATGCAATCAACCGTACGAAGGTATACGCGCAAGAGGGCGCTTCTCGTACGCAAAGCCACCACGTGGTTGGGAAGCGCGCGAAACGACAATAACAAACCCGTCAACAAACGAGTAACGAAGAAACACACACACACACGCAAAGACGTAGAAAAAAAAAAACGAAACAAACAAATGCAGCGGCAGTAAACTTGTCTAACTTGAAATGATAATTTCAAAACAAAATTCACGCTTCCTTCCCGCGCCGTACGGTTGTGAATTCGACCGGCGGCCACGTGCGCAGAACGAAAAAGGAACAGGTTGCACACGGCAACAGTTTTGGCGCCATTTTATGTGCTACCATTCACTCCGGCCAACATTCGACATTCTGGCCGCATTGGTGTCGGACCATCGCTCACGTAACAAATCGAGGGCTTCCAATTAATGCGCCAACGCTTCCAATTATTGAGCTTCGCTTCATTCATTCTCTTTATCCACTGAATCACCGCGTCCGCGCGTCTGGTTATTTACGCATTTGAGTTTAATTATTCTTTTTGTTCGGTGATGGTTTCAGGCACCTTACCAAACTGACAAACACACAAAAAAGCGAAGGAATATTTCGTTTTGCAGGTATTAAGCTAACAAGAGGCTAATCATCGCAACAATCATAATAGCGAGAGAAGATAAATAGAGCTGATCGCGGAAGAAGAAAAAAAGCACGCATCAAACTTACAGCACCTCGAGCAAGACAAACAACGTGTCCGCTGATTCACGTGCCAATCGCGCCTTTGCCCTCGGGATTTGATTCGCTTTTGGCACGATCACGCGATCTAAGCATGATGTACGGGTTGCAATTATTAGAATAATTCCTTTAATTAGGATACGGTACGTTTAGGTACGTTGTGTACCGATAGCTAGATTTCATTTAGCCATAAGCAAGCAAAGCTTATCCCCGATTCCTTCCTTCTATCATTGTATGGCATTTGCTAGGAAATATTTTCACCTTCTTGCACAGACTTAGCCCATTGATGGAAGATGCTTCGGAACATTGTATGTGTGATGATTCATCGCGATGAGTCGATAAAACTCTCGCTTCTTTGGTGGATGCGTCTTCCGCCTTGGATGAAACCTAATTGACGGGCAGAATAGAGGAGTAAGATGTAATTTTCCGTTCATCTTACCGCCATTCAAAAGAAAGAGCAAATAATCAAATAAGCTGGAACCCCTTTTTTACCATTACAAGTGGATTACTCTTCTTACAATAAAGTAATATCCTTTAACTTTTCAACAAATTCAATTTAATTTAATTTAATTTAACAAAGACTAATCTAAAAGATTTTTCTTTTTTAAGTTGAACCATCTTTGATCAATTATTTTTCTATTGAAGCCCTTATGAGAATAATGCATAAGCAACTTAAATTATTCGCAAATAAGTGATAATAATGTATAAATAAATAAAACTAAAATATTGCAAAAAAATGCATTAGCAACAGCACTTTAAATGAAACATAAATCAATACTGACTAATTATCATTCGAAACATCTTTAACATCCTTTTTCTGCACTAAAACGCTTCATTTTTCATGGAAAAAATAAAAATTTACAGCTAAAGTTCACTTTATTGCCACATATTAAATGGAACAAAATTTACAAAAAAATGTATAAGGCCATCATCCTCTACCGCACAATGAAACGGGCTGGCGTGATGTAATTCGTTGTTTTTCCCCACTTTTTCCCTCCCCGACGGTTAGCCACCGAAGCAAAAAAAAAAGGCTTCTCCTTTTATATATCTCTTCCCGTGGCAACGATCGCAAGATGCATTTTACATCCTTTTGCTTTCGGCAAAAACCATAAAAAAACGATGCCGAGAAAGTAAGCGGCTCCAAGGGGGGATCATGAGGATCGACGGGAAGATAGCAGCGCGTACGAAACATGCACACACACACAGCCAAGAGAAATGTATTTCGGAACCCAAAAGGGTAAATTGCTCCCCTGCTCCGGATGCAGCGGGTTGGGATGCAACGCGCGAGCACCTCGAAATTACTCGCTCGCTCAAAAGAAAATGCATTGTTTTCGCAGAAATTTCAGATATACGTGGCATCCTGTCCGTCCCATCGTGGCCCCGGTACGTAATGCACGGAAGGGCGGACAACCGTTCCGACTGACCGTGGACCGGCCGAGTCCTCGAAGCGGATGGGTAACGATTTAATGATCCTCCTTCATCCGCACCGCACGAGGACATGCTGGACTTTATTTTCCTTTTTTTTATTATTATCTTCTTTATGGTAGGTCTTCCCTCGTGCCCGCTTGCCCGCACAAAATGTGGCTGAGAAACTGTGAAATGAGGTCACCAAGCGGTCCTTTGTCTTCGATGGTAAGATTTGCTTCTTCATTTTGTTGCATCGTAAAGTTTTGTTGCGGCAGTCCTGGTGCAACAGAGCCGACTTCTCAGCAAAGAAGACTTGCTTCTGAATGACTTTTTTAAGCTTTTTATAGCCGTTAATATATAAAAACTTCAAATAAAATGGCGTCAAATGTGTTTCCAGACAACCTAAATTAGTAAACGACTTCTTAGTATCCGTCCAAATATAGGAGACTTTGTAATGCTTGCCATATGGTTTCTAAGTTGTGAAGATTCATCGAACCCTCGGGCACGATCACAAGGATCATCGATTAACAATACAATGCCGTCTCCCCACACACCAAAACAATACAACAACAAGAAAACGGGGTGCTTAAGTAAGATATTGATTTAATCTATTATGTCGCAACGGTGAAATCTTCGTCACCCAACACGTCACCGGAGTTGGCACTCTGCCATCCTCTTTCTTGCATCTCCAGCTTCGGGCAGTGTCGAACCAACTTTCCCTGCAGTGTTTAACTAGCCATCGTCTGCTGTTTGTTGTTTTCAACAATTCCCCCCGTTTCTACTTGCTTCGCGCGTTCTGAAACCCATCCATTGTGTGAGAACACTTCCCCAAGGCATTAACGACGGTCAAAGGACGCTTGCCAACAATTGATGCGTGCCAGCGATAGTGTGTGCTGTCCATTCTTTACCATCTTTTTACATCCCTTCCTCCCTTCCCAACCCCCGTTTTCATAGCCCCTTCTGTTCGATTGTCTCGATCAATCGTACTCGTGATTAAGCCCAAAAAATGGCTATATACCAACCCCCGACAAGTATGGCCGCGTTCTTGCCCATTCCCGAATGATACTACAATGCCCAAGCAGCGCACGCAAGGCAAGAGACCCGTTGAATAACCCAAAACGCCCCACACAATACTACACTCTCCCAAATGGGGGATGCAAAAAAAACCAAACAAAAAAGATAACTTGCGTTGCCGCCGATGGAAGATTAATGGGATAACGAAAAGCGAAGTACTCGATGCGCGCGATCGACGTTGTTATCGGGTCCCTGCCCACCGGCCCCACACGTTTCGTTCCCTTTCCCAGTTCTTTACGACTCGATTTCGGTTGTTTGCCGTGTGCGTGTTTGGGGTACGTTGAAAATTTCCTTCCACCACGGCGAACGGAAAAAAAGGATAATGGTAAGGTGGGTGAGAACGGTGCACGGAGAAACAATTTATTAAAATTACATGCCCACTTCAAAATCAAAAAAAGACCAATCAAAAGAAGTGCCAGCGGGCAAAGCATCACCGGCACCGCGGTGTAAGAGTTCTTACTGCTCGCTTTGCACTCACGCTTTGTCTCTTGCTTCGCTGGTTATGCTGCATCCTCTTGAGATGCTACCCCCTTTTGCAGGGTCATTATGATGCAACATTTTGGTTGAATGGTTGTGTTGTTCTCTTGTTTTCCACCGGCACCATTAACACTGCCCCCGAGAGGCAGGTTCTTGTGGGCTGTACATTGCAGCTGTAGGAATGTTTGTTAATAATTGCAGAAAGAGCCGTTTTCAAACAAATTTAGGAAAATTTTTGTAAAATATATTTTATAAATAATGAAACGATCAAATCAAAAAGCTCTGGGAACTTATTGAAATCTAATTTTTTTATTAGATTTTAAAGTAAATTTACTCATTGCTCTTCAATTTAAAAACACTTATTTTTTCTATAAGAATATGTTAATCCATGCGACAAACATAAATCAAATGGCTTTTTGTTTGTTGCATGTCTCCTGGAACCAAATCGTTTTCTCTCAACCTTCCGAAAAAAGCTTCTTTTTTCTTATACTTGCAATCGCTATCCATTTGATTTTATAAGAAAAAAAAATCATGGCAAACATACATTCAACCATCGTTGCGCCTAATTTGAAAATTATGCAGATTTTTATCAGCCACCTTAACGAGCGACGTTGCAGTGACACACATCTTCATACAATTTCTTTCACTCTGCTATAAAGAGGAGATTTGAAGCTCAAAAAATTTCAAATAAAATATTTTTTAATTTGTCATTAAATTAAAACTATTTTAAACATCATGTTCGCTTAAGTATAGAATTAAAAATAAAATCTTCTCAGCATATAGAAATTATTAAGTATTAATATAGCTATTCAAACTAATGTTTGATAAATTTTTCAAGCCATTTAGACATAAATGATTCCATTCATTCTCTAAAACAAGATGTACCAAAAAGATTATAAAAGCCTTGTCTAATGGTTGCTTGTTTCCAAACCCACAACACGTGATGGAAGGACCATGAACAGCAGGAAGAAACTAATTAACGTGCAGGCCAATATTTACACAGCCTTCTAATTGATCTAATCAAACGAAAGCTTCTTCAGGGTGCGCAATGTTTCTTCCATTTCATAGCTCTTTCCGCTTGTTTACACGGTTGCTGCTGCCGTGATGCTTCAAACATTTCACCAGATTTTCGTGTCTAAGTTCCACGGGATTCCACTACCACTAACACGGTTGACAGTATGTTACCGCGATAGAAGCACCAATATTTGACAACGCAAACGCAACGAAAACTCCGCTAAAATGAAGAAGATCAGCTAACGATCAACGAATTGCGTCATGCATTTTTGTTACCAGAATTTATATCTTTCTCTCACGGTGTGTCTTGAATGTTTGGAACGCCATTAGCTCGCCTCATGTGAGGCATATATTTTATGACACTGAAAGTGGTTGGATTAATGGTGGACACCGTATGGACCTCATCTACCTTTTTTGTTTGCTAATTTTTTATAATGAAATGAAAAATAAAACATAAATTTGTACCGTTTTGTTCCAAACTGCGCATTGAATGAAATTATTCCCAAAAAATGTATGAATACCCCAAAAACCCAAAACCGCATCTATCTCTCCTAAGCGTCTGGACAATATTTACAGATAGGTAATTGAACCCAACCCATCTTCTTTTTTTGAAATTACAAATAAACAGCTTCTCGGTACCAAGTATCACGCATCATAGCGATCTGTTTGCCTAACGTGATCGTGAATGAATATCGTAGAGAGTATTGTTGCGCAAATAGAGTCAACCGGATGCTGCACGGAACGGTGGAGATTTACCACCGCAAAACGATTGTGTTTGTACGTTGTTTACCCACAAATATATCTAATCAAAGATGAAATAGTCGACACAGAAAGATTACTACAAGAATACAAAACGTACCACACACAAGCACACTCCCCGAAATGGGGAGAATCCCAAGGACACTACGCTGCTAAATTTGAAATTTTATGCAGTATAAATATTAATATGTAAAGCAACCTTCTTCGTGCTATAAATAGAACTATCTACGCATTCCGCAACTCGAATCATATGGTTACAAAGTTACCAGTCGCTTCTTACGAATGAGTTTGCTCTAAAACATCAAACAAATCTTTAAATAAAGTGGCGTCGTTTCGTTTAACATCTCCCTCATTTTCGCACGGGGCACCATCACCTTCAGCTACGCAGCATCATTTGATAAGAAGTGAACCGAAGCTCGTTTGTACCGGCGTTGAAGCAGAGCTGGTATAAAATTTACGACCGGCTTGAGTTTAATTTTTACGTATCTTCCGCTTCGAAACGGCCGCCGCGCATGTGTTTCACTTTGATTCCACCTCCCGCACATTAATTCCCTTATGGATTTGGAAGACAAAAGGCAACTTCGTTTTATTTACAACAAAAAAAAAACGACAAACGTGTAAAAAAACAGCCATCTCGTATAAAACTCCAACGGTTCGAATGCACGAACACATGCGCGCATACGGTAGATTGTCAAGCGGTAGAGCGGCGCTTTTCGATTAGCAATTTAAATTTACCTCAACCGTTCGCCATCATCAACTATCAGCATAATCTCCGAATGTCCCACTAACCTCACCTCTCTTAGTCCGCTTCCTTCTTCCCCGCTCCAGACCCGTGAGCAAAAAGGCTCAGATGAAGAAGGTAGTGGATTTGATTATTTTATTGTGGGGAATTTTAAGGGGCCTCTTTTCGAGCTGTGGCTCATTTTATTCATCTTCCGCCCACCTGTGGCCTTCCCCAAAAAAAAAAAAAAATCCGAACCATTTTCCCCACAGCCCCCGGGGGTGCGGTATTACGAGCTTCCTGATTGACGCAACCCGGTGCGTAATATATGCGCTGTGTCTTTTGCAAACAAACGTCACACTAACGCGAGGTCGTCCCAGTAAACTGGCCGAAATTATTCGAACAGATGGG
>AXCM01004677.1:0-19969 GCA_000473375.1 Anopheles culicifacies | reverse complement strand
ACTTCCGTACAACTTAATCTCGTTCTCGGAACTGCATCGGATACACACAAAAATCCGATGTCATACTTCTCCGTTCAACCTGTCCATACTCATCATCTTGAAGAAGACCATCTTGTGTTGTGCTTCCACAAAAACGGTGTCTTTCAATCCCTAAATCAAAAGCTAGGGAAACGTTCCATACCCTTCGCACCAGCTGTTACAGAGTCAGATGCTCGGAAAATTCAAATAATGCTTCCTTAGCATAGTTTTTGTGCAAAATTTAGCATAACCTACCCTATGCTACACACACAAGCGGCCTTCTATCGACCGAATGTTACAGCATGTCGGACCATTGAATAACGAAGCACAGTTTAGCGACAACAGGTAAATAAGAGCAGCAAAACATTACAAAACAAAAGGATGCGGTATTTTCCAATTTCCCCCAAAGCCACTGACTAGCTATGTTCCATATTTCTGCTGGAAAAGTCCGAAAACTAGGACGTCCTCCAAACGAGGCTCATCCTATTACTCTCCTCGTCCATTCGCTTGTGGGGAAACTCCATTCAGCACTATTTACATTCCGTTTTCCCTTTTATTCTGTGCAAACAAACAAACGCAAAAATACACTCGCCTCCCAACATCCTACCTATACCTCTGGGAGGCAGGAAAAGTGAAGTCCTTGTATCGAACGTTGGCGTACATTCGTCAGAAAATGAATGTCATATTTTCTGTACCCACCTGCACGACAAGTACACCGAGGCGTATTTGAACGTTGGATTTGTAGTGTAAAGATTGGGAACAGGCAAGGCCTGGAGAAGGAGAAGAGAGAGGGTAATATATATGCTCCACAAAGTTCGGTCCCACATGGATCCGTGCAGCGGGCGAAAGTGAGAATGCAGTTCCACTAGGTTTCCGTTCTAAATTCTTCCCACACGAAACCCACCCAATCCCGGGGAGGTACTCCTTCAACCATGCCACATGTACACGAACATAACGAAGGACTGCATCATTTTTCTCTGTTTGGATTGCAAAATGGAAATGAAAATCCGGTCCCCGGAAGGTGCAACTCATTTTCATTTGCACTGTTCCCGCCGTATGCAGTTTCGGGGCGCGAGCGTGCGCGCGACCATGACTTCACGTGGATGAAGAAAACTGGACGCAAGCCATGGGGAGGGCGGAGTGTGCAGTGGAGTAGCAATACTGTCACAAAAATAGCTGCTTCTTTCAAACCCATGCCCATGTGTCTTCGATTCTGCCATCTTCAGGTGGCACACACGTACATGTCGTGCGCGGCGAGTCGTGGGCCAAAGGTGTACAACACGCTTGATACTTTCCATTCGGTCGTTTGCTTTCGTTTTCTAGTTCACCTGAAGCGAAACGTGGAGCGGGACAGAGAGCGGGCGGAGGGAAGGAAAGGTGAAAGCAAAAAACAAGATTTTAACCAACTGCCGATGTGGGTGTTCTTGGGACATCCAGCGCACTGTGGGGAAAACAGCGCGCATGGGTTGGAACAATTTCCTAACCCTTTTGATTTATTATATTTTTGACAACTATATTCATTTAACTGTTACAAGATTTCACGAACATATAACAATACCCAGTTTTGTTGTTTTTCGGCTGTTAGTAGTAAATAGGTGAGTTTTTAGTTCGGAACGCCCGAAAGTATGCAATATTTAATTAATTTGTTCTATAAAGTAAATGTTTATAATGCATTGCATACATTTAGGGGCTTATTAGCACATGAAATTACTTTTCATTTAATATTAAAAACAAAGCATTATTGTAGTTTTGTTCCGTTCGTTCCTACTGTTCCTACTAAGGTGGATTGGAAAACCTAACCTCCCCCAGAACACACAGTCATAACCACCCCCGTCACAGTGTCCCATAACTACGAAAAAAAAAACACACACACAACCCCACCCGAATGCGACTGCCGACGAAATGACACCGCATGACGACGATGACAAACAAAGCTGCTGGAGGAAAACCCTCAACGGATGCAAATGTTTGATTCCGGTTTGTCAACCCCAACGCCGTCATTCCGGGTGGTTGCGCACGTGAGATCCCTTTGGCGAGATGTCACCTCTCATACCCACGATCAAAGTGGGGCTCCTCTTTTTGAGGTTAGATGAGTGGAAGATGTCTCCCGTCCGTCCGTCCGTCTGTGTGTGTTTGTACACGATGCACCTTATCTAATCCCACAGGCACACTGGTAAGCCGTGTGTAACATTCGACGTACGGATGCATCGCGCGCTGTTTGCTGTGAGGCTGTGTCAAGGGGAAAAGGCGATGCACCCATATTTAAGGCGATGGCTTCATCCCCTGTACCTCACACTGACAGGGAGTGGGTTTTAAATCCAGGTCAAGAATTAATCATTTCCACCACAGCTGGAGGTGAGTCTGGAGACGATCGCCCGATTGTGGGGAATATCGCTTCCGATTGTTTGGGGTTGTCCGAGACCAAAACATCTCATTTACTCGCGTTTGCTATCCTGCGTGGGCGGCGATGTTTGTAGATGCGTAGGTCTTTTTTTATTTGGTTGGTAGACCCCTTAATGTCCTCACTCACTCACATGCAGATGCGTGTATTCCGAAAATCTGAAATACAGGCCCGGATTGGGTAGAGATTAGAATTTCCCAACCCCCCAATGCAGAAGGGAGGTGGCAACACACGTGGACGGAACGGGTGATGGGTCGTGTTTTGAAAGCGTGTGTCAAAATGGGACAGTTCAATAAATTATATTTTTAGCCAGCTAGGCCAGACGGTAACTCTGCCGGGGAGTTCTAGCCCGTCCTCTACAGAAAGTTGCCGACGAGCATGGGTTGGTACCGTCCGCCACGGATACTTGGACGAAATAAAGCACCTTCAGGTGTAAAAGTCACGCATATATCGTAACCGCGCTTTTCTTTAGCACACACGTTTGATGACATTCATCTCACGTCGGCATAATCGTGTCGGGAAGGAAAATAAAGTCCCATTCAATCATACATCTCGATCGCGATTTCTTACATCTGGAGGAGATCTTTTTCTTTTTTTATTTGAAAGAAAAACCCAAAACACACATTCCGTAACGTGCATGTTTAGTATTCAGCCGGCGTGCAGCGTTCGATGAAATTGTATTAAAATTCATTCCCAATTTTCCCCGACTTTTTCATTGCGAGTAATTACCATCATCAGTGGATCGAAGGAAAACTGGACCTCCAGGAAAACTGCACAACAACCAAAAGAAGAGAGAGAAAAAAACGCCCCACGTCAAACAGTACAATAATGAGCGTGCACACATTTCGGGGACACTGAGATGCGCCATGGCAAATGCATCATTTCCATTGCAGCACGTTTCGAGTGGTTCGTGTTTTATTTTCCATCGTTTTCCTCCAGTAGAACTAGAGCGAAGGGTAAACTTTGGCTGGAACCGTCGGCCCCCGCTGCCCGGTTGGACCCTTGAACAATCGTCCGTTTATCGATGGAAATTCGTTGTACTGCCGCCAGGGTTCAACGGGTTTACCGGAGTGAGATACCGAATGCATCCGTCGTTCCGATGGAGTTTTCTTGCACGGAACAGAAGCAACAGCAACAACAGCATCATACAAACTGTTTACACTTGCTTCCTTTTGGCGGCCGTAGCCGGAGCTGGATTTTTGGAAATTTTCTCACGAACTTGTTGCCCATCCTCCTCGTTTGCTTCTACAGTGTTTGCCACCGCCCGCCCCCTGGAGGTAACATTGATTCTGCATTCGGGGTTTGGAGTTCTTTGCAGCAAAAAACACAGTGGAATAGTAAACGTCACCAGCCTCACCCGCCCGAAGTGCTCGGACGTCCTGCCAGTTTTCGAAGAAGCAGGGCGGAAAAAGTGCTCCAGACGAAAATGCTACTGGAATACAAAGTGTACATACCCCACAAGAATGGCTTATGGTGGTTTCCGCAACAGGGAGATGGCTTTTTTTTCTTTGTTTCCTTTGCGGGGCTTTTGTACAACGACATTCCACAAACCGGGAATCAGGCAGCATTTCGATGCGTATATACGCTCGTGATTGTATTGCTGGAAGAATGATTTCTGTCCCATCCCGATCCTCACATTCGCATCGAGACAATTCCACCAGACGATGTCGTCTAAATGCATCGGTTACGATCAAATATGCGTTTTTCTAAACCTGTCCCTGAGCTCTGGAAATGTTTTCATCTTCAAATTACCTTCCAAAAAAAAAACAAGAAAGGAACACAGTAAACGCAATCTTATGTGCATTAATCTGACGATCCTATTTCAAAATTCTCGACGTACCTTCAGGAGTACCATTCCAGCACACATAGCAAACGGCAAAACAACTTACGATGCTTCTGTTTCGTTCCATTTTCATTACGTCTGTCTGTTTTGTTTTGTTTTTTCTCAGTTCGCTACACATACTCTTATCCAGGAGGTTTGTTGAAGCAGCAATTACAAGTTGCTTCTTATTGTGCCATTTCTTGTCCGCCGGGTTAATGATAATTACGTGACATTTACGGGTATGGCAGGCGCCCGTGTCATCCATTCCACCGGTAGCTTAGTTTGCCCCAAAGGAGATCCACATTTTCTGCTGTTACATTACATTCCACTCACATACGGCTTCTAGAACGAAGAGACACTCCAGCATAGATTTCTCCATTGTTCACTCCATTGTTGCTCCTTTGGAAACATGAAGAAATGAGCTCCCGTCCAGGAAAGTTTCTTCACGAAAACAAAACTCCTTTTTATTGCTAAAGGTGTATTGTGGTGTCGAACGCTCTACGTATACACGTGTTCGTGCCGAAGAACGTTAACCCAAGGTTAGCTAATTACCGGTCGTTACGAGCAACGTACCATATAAGGATAAGTGCACCGGGATCGCAAACGCCACAGGACTTAACGGGTGTACCCCGGGCTGGTCGAGAAATCAATCAGAGCGCGTCCACAGCATCTCCGGTCCCATCATCCGGGCCACGCTTAGCTGTGCCAGATATGGCGTCCCATTTTGTCACCCGAAACTCGAATGCGAACACTGCTGATAAGGTAACGGGCGAACACGTTACGAAGCCATACGCAGACGGCTTCGGTACATCGATGTGACAACCGGTTCGTACATCGACACACTGGAAACATTCGCTACCTTGTTCTTACTCTCCTCCTCAGGCACTGTTTCTCCTGATCGGACGCCAAAACACTCGTCTGACATTGCGTGTAGCTCCCGTGTAATCCTGTACCGGAAGAACCAAACTCACTCTGCCATGACGGCGTTACGACAATTGATTGGCAGTGGTTTCAATTAAAAACCCGTCCCGTGCGCTTATCAGTTTCGGGTTTTCGGGTGCTACGTAGACGAGCTAATCGCATTGTACCAACGGTGCTGTTGGTTGTACAGTGTCACGTTGTGTCACGGCTCCCCGCCCGGACAGATAGACATGTGTGTTTCGGAATTCTTCGACGTACGAACGCATGTTTCTGGACGGACGGTATCGTTCATCATTAAGTGGCGCCAGCTACTTGGAACTGTAGGTGCTACCAGTAACAACGGTGCAGACATCCCAACGTTGGGACAATGAATGAAGGGCTTGATTATTAGCTGATTAATAGAACACACTTCCGCAGCAGCTTCCTTTTACATCCCACTCGATTCTCGAGTGGTCTAATTGTGTAGCACCGGCTGTACCGAAACGAACCGATCCATTTTCGTCCCTCCTGAGACCACCCAAGAAAAATGTACACGACACACTTCCTGCAAGGGGCAGCATAGCGACACAGCCACACGAATTCGTGAAAGGGAAAATAGATGTCATCCTCCGATGAACGATTTCTTCTCCTGAAGACACACACACACACACCACCCGAATCGACCGGAAGCGAGGAGATCGTTCATTCATCGTTCGTTAAACAAAACCCATAGCCGGCGGTACCGATACCGGAAGTGGTGCGCCTCTGCAGGCACGTGCTCGTCGTCTATTAGCAAGAACACACGCGTGCGCATCGAATTAACGGAGCGCCAAGAACTCCCGCAAGTTACGCAACCGACCACGATCAGTTGCTTTGACGAGATCCAACCCATAAAAAAAAATGTGCGTGACACAAGTCAAATCGAAATACGCACGAACATCACGTGGGATCACCGACGCCACTTGAGGTTGGCCCGGAAACGACGACGACGAATTTTTTGGCCCGTATAGAGCGCAAGTGTTGTATTTGGGGTGGTTGTTTATTTGTTACCTATACGAAGATGAGCACCGATGAGCAATTACACACTTTGGAAACCTCACCACTGCGATGTGTCTCAGACCCACCCACGGTGTTGTCTCGCACTAGATGGGTCGAAATTCTTCACACAAAAATAGAAAGTGACGACCCATTTTTGGTGATATTGCCACATTCTTGCGCCACAGTTGGTTCATGATGTGCGTTAGAGTAACTAGTTTGGGGGGCTTACGTAAGATCACTCCAATTCTCGATCATTCGATTCTCTCCAAACAAGGGATCATATTGAGATATTTATGTACACTTTTAAATCGCATGGATTATAAACAATGTTTAATTAAGGGCAATCAAGAAGAAGAAGAAACCAAGCTCATATCAAAATAACAAAACTTGCTCACTCTCAATAACAGTACTGGCAGTCAGTACCAAGTCCAAGATCCTCGTCCAAAACCGTGCTGGTTTGGAGGAACTTACGAGCATAAACTTACTGGGTGCGACCAAACTTCTGCACTGGATGCTGACTAGGTTGACGTGACTACTGATTGATATATGTATATTATGTACGCCACCAATTTTTAAAATAAACATCATCATGTCCCGCTCGCCTTCGCCACGCTGTCAATTAGTGCGAGTCGTGCAACGAAACCTGACCCTCTCCGTGGAAACTGCTACGCTAGCTGGACCACTTGCGGTCCCCGTCCAAAACGAGCGGGACATTCGTGGCGTTCTTGCGGCTTGCGCGTGTGTGTGTGTGTTGCGTGATTTTGTGGTGGCACGAATGGAAGAAGAACAACAAACCAGAAAAAAACCCAACCAAACCAACATTAGTAGCGGGTAGATCATCCCGGTGTTAACCAGAATAGCTAACAAGAAACAAACAAACGACGCTTGGCTGTACTCTGGACACCGGAGCAGCAGCAGCAGCATCTGATTCTCAAACAAGCGGATGCATATGGGATTTTCGTTGGAACCTC
Source organism: Anopheles culicifacies (assembly GCA_000473375.1). Classification (NCBI taxonomy): domain Eukaryota; kingdom Metazoa; phylum Arthropoda; class Insecta; order Diptera; family Culicidae; genus Anopheles; species Anopheles culicifacies. Next base: position 12,819 of record AXCM01004677.1, on the reverse strand, counting down.
TGCGCAACTTGCCTGTTACTATGATGGCGTTGCAAGCGAGAACTCGAACGAACTGATATCTTCCCACTGTAGACTTCACCAAACGTTTTGTTTGAACAATAATACGAGTGAGAAAAAATATGGTAGCGAGTAACTTCTTCAGGTGGAATTACTCGCTAAGGCCACCGAACGATACACACCCGAACGTAAAGACACAGGTGGCGTTTGTTTATTGATTCTTCTGGTGCTGGTGGTAGATACTCTCCACTGTTTCACCGGCTTATCGTACACCCAGCAGGATAAAGGGTGTTGTTGACAGCCCCTACACACACACACCTGACTGGAGCTCTCGCAGGTAAGTCGAGATATTTCCAACCAAACGCAAGCAAACGCGCCAGCGAGCATTCCTTAATTTATGGGGACATGTTCTAGCAGCAACAAAGTATCTTCCCTGTAACCGTGCGCAAGAAGTCCTCAAACAAAAGTGTGGTTTACCAGTGTTTGCACAGCATCGGACAAACACGGCACACGCAGAATACAGAATGCATGAACTTAATGAAATGTAAAGAAAATTAGTCATTCCAGTGCCACTACTTAGCCAACCATTCGCGCCACGCATAACGACCGGTTCCGGGTTGCTAATGAGATTAATCGGATAGCAAATAGGCACCAGTAATTAGGATACTACCGACAGACATATAGAGAGAGTGAGAGAGATACCGCCCTGTATCCTTCCACATGCGATGGGAACAACGCCAAAAAGTAACGCCGGCCCAGTTCGGTGTGATAAGTGCTCGCGGACGGAATTACTTCGCATAAGTTATGTCGCCCCCCGGTTTTGTTTTCAACGCCCAAAAGACACCATAGATAGAGAAGATGATACGCGTACATACCTTTTCGCGATGAATGCTGCCGTACCTTACGCCGGGTTGGTGGTTCACTTATCTGTTAAAAGAAGAAAACAAATAAACGGGTGAGAAAGAAAGCAGAAATTGTATTTTTCGTGTAATGGAATCAGTATAAACAACGTGCAGCCGTAGTTAATATAGAGGACGGACGAGGGATATTCTGGAGGTTTATCGCCATACTCCCTAGCGCCATACTCAGGAGCGTCGTGTAGGGTGGCCAAGATAAGTGTGAAGGTACGCAGGTCTACCTTCACCTCTGCAATGCTCCAACGGTGCGTAACGCACTTCCCTTATCTCTCCCTTACCCGCTCGTTGCCTAAGAAATTTACCGCCATGCTTGCCTCTTCGCCGGTCACTGGGGGTCGTAATAAAGCCAAAAGAACGAAACGATTTGTACTACACCCCCATCGCTACAACAACCAACCAACAGGTGCATCATAAATCAATTCCACCGTACCGAGCTAAAGTTCCAGCTCATATCCTTATCCACATTCACACCACCAGCCCAAATCTCGACGCCATCGGCGAAAGGCGCCGTAAATTGATATGGATGTATTATCTGTACTGGGGCGTTTGTTGCAAACTTGCGGCACGATTGCCGGCACGGTCGATAAGAGTTGCGAGATTTCTTCCTCCGTTGGTGCGTTTGCTTTTCGAGCTTCATTAAATCTTCATAAGCCTCTGAGTGAGTCTGACTCGTTTACAAGCAGATTTTAAACACAAAAAAGGAAAACAGTCCACCAGGTTCCAGGTGACTGGTGCTAACCTTCCTTCACCCGATGGCTGCAACACCGACTGCTATCTCGTCGCCGCAGTCACGTCCACCAGTGCTGGAGTTGCATTTTTAATTAGCCGCCTTTATGTCGCAGCCGATTGGTGGGGGTGGAGGTGGCCCGGCACGATGCCGGTTCCGTAGATTGCGGTAGATTTTTATCTAAAGACCGACCTCGCTCAACGGTGTGCCGAATATTGATGGGGCTTGGCTTCATTATGCCTGAATGTAGCATTCGGGATTCTATGGTACCAATTATCGACGATAGGGATCTTTGGCCGGGAGGGAGGAAATTATGTATTGATTATCTGGTGAATTGTTTTTGGGAGCTAGATGTATCAATGTGAGCGTTAAATTATTCATCATGATTGACAGAAAGTAAGTTTAGACACATAATTTGGAGCGAGGTCTAATATTTGGATAAACGAAATCAATGAAGGCGTATAATGGATGAATGAGTATTTTGTGTCACCGCCAGAAAAACAAGTGTTTCAACAAAAATTAGACCTTAGTTGTTCAATGTCCATTTTAGACGAATCTGGACACGGGAACTTGGATGGTCTGATCTACTGTTCAATAAATCAGATCGTTGGAGTGACTATTCGAAGGAAATAACTTGGGAGAATAGCAAATCAAACATTGGAGCAGCTCGATGGCCGAGAGGATAGCGGCGTCAGTCTTCAAAACTGCCAGGACCCGAGGTTCGAATCCCATTCGAGTCATGAAAGCCAAAAATAACAGGCCAAGACTTCTCGAGGTTTGTAGTGCCAAAGAAGTAGAAGATATCAAACCATTACAGGAATTTATTTAAGCTCTCAATATAACCTCAAAAACTATCCATCACCTCCCAAACAGAAAGACACGCCTGGCAATTCTGGAGATAAAAAAGGTTCATCTGAATTTTAAAACGTTACGAAAACTCAAAACTTTAATGCTCGAAACAACCCTTTCACAACCAAAAGCTAACAAACAATTCCATTCAATATTCCCAACAAACTAACCATGAAAAAGGAACATTCCCATTCATCCCGTGTCCACTCCCGGAAGCCCCAAACTCCCAGCGAAGGCCGTAACGAAATCCGTCATTAAAATGATTAACATTTTGCAAAGTAGTGTCATTTTTATGGACCCAGTCGCTGGTGTCGCTTTTTATTTCCGTCTTTAAACTCCTTGCCATCCCAGCTGCCGTCCTCCGTGCTCCGTCCCTGGAAACGCTAGAATTCATCCATTTGGCACGTCCGTTCGGGCGGTCCAGTTGTTGTTTACGTATCCCGCGGTCCGTACACACAAAGAGGGTAGCAGTAAACTGGAAACGCTCAGCGACCGAGTTTACGAACCGAAACGGATTGCATTCTACGGCCTCCTTTCGGTTGTGCGGCACCAGAAAAAAGGGGGGAGGGAAACATTGAAGTTGTTTCCTTTTACTCTCCAGCCCAATGTTTCCACCGGCGAAGATCATGTTCGGACCCCGTTTCGGGATTCGTTCCTGTGGAAACTGATGCGCGCTACCGCAATGCAACTTACTGTGGATGGATAATCCACACCTTGTGCACCGGCAGTGTGTGCGAGCAACAATGTGATGTTGATGAATTTTTGCCCACCAACAACCCCAAACCCGGCAAAGCGTTTATTGCCGGACGGCCCGGCGGAACCATGATCGGGAACCGCAGCCGATCATAAAGTTGTATAATTTACGATAAAAGGATATCAGCGCAGAGGGGCATGAGAACACGCGGCTGCGATTAATACCAGGCACAGGTATCTCTGTACCGCGGTGTCTCATTGGCAGGACCCCACACACCGCCTTCGGTCGATTAAAACGAAGAAGATTTTAGCGAAAAACGGCTCCACAATCATACTGTTGCTCGAGGTTGCCCTCGTCGCACGCAGGGTGAGGGAAGATGTCAATAAACATGTATACTTTACGACCCATCTCACTACGCATCTCAATGCCCCCCCATTGCCGGCTTCAACCTGACACGCTGACACCACGCTGATTAGATGCTGGAAGGATCAAGTTGTCGTTTGGCGATAAACGACCTGCTTTAGGAACGTGACCGGTTTTATTCGCCAAATTCGTCCGCTTGATGATTCATATTAGAACGCAAACGAATACAAACTACACACTAAAAGCCTGCCATCATCATCAATATTTGAAGTAATGTGCTGCTTCCATACTACTTCACCTTTTATTAAGCCTCTTTCTGTTGCCGTTACATCCTTCCGTAATGAGAACCTTTATGCCGCTGCAAAATACATCAACGTGACGTTGGAAGTGTTTGAAATCGTCGCGAAAAAACCTAAAAACTGAGGAGGATATCACAAGAGGTAACATGAAACGTTGAAATCCACGCCTAATGTGTGGATCGTGGCTAATGATGTTGTCTGGTCATAAGCATGAGAGCATTTCGGACACAAAAGAGCACGTTACCAGTTGGCAACAGATCTTTTTCGAAGAATTCATTTCCGGTTCTGGATGGGTTCGGACCACAATCAGAACCGTTGAAAACACGTCCCCACATTAAAAGCATCATATTTCTAGTATGGAAATGTTGAACAAGCATCAAATTTGATCCTTCTTTTATACTTTCCTGCTGCGAATGCGTGTCTTCTCGTTCGCCATGTGAATGCCACAGCACTGCGCGACTCACGAACGCCGCCACCAGAACCAGAAGCTAAACTTGCGCCAATTAAATCCGTAAGCTACTCATCAATCACGCAAACCACGCCGGACTGCTCGAACGCCATTTAATGGGATCTAAAAAGACATTTAAAAGACCGATGTTCGAGCGTACGTTAACAAATCTCTAAACATTAAAGAACATAACGTTTGGCGGGTAGCGCCGTGATAATAATAAAACGTTTAATTTTATCCTTTACACGTTTCGTACGATTCGGAAGAATTATTGGAACATCAAGTGTCCAGAACAAAGGCAAATACATCATGGAGTTTTTTTTTTCTTATTTTTCGATTTTTAACCAAAATTACTCTCCATCATACTTCCATACACGATTCTTCAACCACATTTTGAAGATCATTGAAGATTTGCCCATCGAGGCTGGTCAAGAGTTAAATTCCTACTTGAAAGTCCAGTTAGTATTGGGCTATTGAACGAGACTCCATTCCCAAGGGAAAATGGAGCTAGGAGCACCCCTGAACGGTTTGTTCATGACAAAGTTTTAGATAGATGTAACGTAATACACAGGGTGCTCAAGGTAAATTTGACAGTTATATACAAAGAGAGATAAAATTTATAACAAATAATAATTTAGAACAATTTATTTTAATAGAATAAATAGCTTATTAATCTATTTCTTGAAATTATCTAATAATATCTGCTTTTGACATCAATAACGGCCTCAAACCGGTTCTAGCCTGATGCAAGCCCTGGCAATCATATCTTTAGAAAGCGTCACAAAAACAGACCTCATTTTCGACACCAGTTCTGCCGTGGTGTTGCTGTCCTTATGAATTAAGACCAATCGAGTTAGGATATTCGGCGCGGCGTGGATTGTTAATGCTTTTATTAGACTTATGGCAAGGTGTGGTATCCTTTTGTAGCCCTCAGAATTGAGCTGGAGGCTTTATGCAAAGAAAAACGGTAGCATCACAACCCTAACCCTGGCTGACGACACGCACCCGAACGCCATCCAATGTTCCGGTTCTGCTTTCCGTCGTGGATCAACATGATACATGTGTTTGATTTCCTTAATTCGTATGGCTTAAACATGTTTGCAGTACTTGGAAATTTGAAAAAAATAATTTTGCCTGTTAGTATACAACGTTAGCTTTCGATTGATGTGACACTTGTGTTGGTATGAACATTCAATCATGAATTATAACTAGAACCGTAACCTTGAACAATTTACCTTGAACACCCTGTAAATAATTCTCGGCATAGCGTAGGTTTACGCTGGAAACATCCTTCTATTTACTTGAGTGGCAGCGACATTCAATTGGCCTGTGAAAACGTTGGGTGTATTAAATGATACACACATTGTAATTTTATTTTGAAATGTAATGAATAAATATTTGCTTTGTGAAAAAAAACCCAATCTTCAATTCTAATGAAATAACCTAAAACGATGCAATCGATGTTTGTGCCCCTTTTTACCTTAAACCTGCGCAAAGGTAAATGAGGAATGGAAAAAAAACCCTTAACCATCCCGGACACTGGGAATTACATCTTTTACCACCTCGAGAGTTCTTTCGTCAAGAGGCTTTAAACGATGCAGTAGGGGGCGGTCAATAGAAGTCAATTTAGGAAAATCATCCCAGTTGAGATATGAAGAAGAAAAAAAAAACATCATCATCACCACCACCCCAATCATCAACCCAAGCCGGCACGAAGAAGAAGAACACGAAAAACACTTATTAAACGACAGGACCGTTTGCGTTCTTCTGGGCCAACAATGATGAGCTTTCGATGAGAACCCCAACCGGGAACCAGCATCATTTTCGGGATGTTTTTAAGCGATTGCTTCTTTCGGCTTGTTGTGCGCTGTTTCATTTCCTCCCTTTGCTTGTCTTCAGTTCTTCATCCTCACGTAGCAATGGCGCTGGTGATCGGATCGATGTTGGAATCGACTTCGGAGTCGGTTTTATTCACTCGCTCTTTCTTTCTGTCTTTGATTTCATCCAACGAGCGGTTGGATGCTGCTGTACCGGAGTCCTGTGCCAAAACTGCACCCCGTGCGATCGCGTGGCGAATGCGAAAAGAAAGGAATCCAACTAGAGGCAGCACACACGTAGCATCAGCTCCCTAAAATGGAGGGGCTTTGTGTGTCCACCGTTGGGGTTGGGCTGAGGCGCTCAAAATTCTTGGCCCCTCCGGGGCATTCAACACTGCCAACGCGTGTGTGTGTGTCGGTATAGGGCTGACGTCGATGATCGGGTTCGATTGACCGGACCTCGTTAAATCGTGCTCTCAGGGGGCTCGGACGCAAGAGGCGCAAGGTACAGGTGAAGATGACCATCCTTAAGACGAGTGCCTCTTTTCTGCTGATCGTTAGGTTCTTCTGCTTCTGGCACAAAAAAAAAATGCTTAGTCTTCTTTGTGGTTCTCAAAATCTCCCTGTCTAGCTTGGCTGTCTCTCTCTCACTCTCTCTCTCTCATTCCCTTTCTTTTATTCTCTCTCGCTCGCATCTCTCAATCATTTCCCAGCAGACAGCCGGGCCGAATGCTGCAACGCTCAAGGATGGGTAAGGAGAAAGTGGCACGAAATTACCGCGAGGGGATCATGATGCCATCATAAATCGTTTCCCACCGGCTGCTGCTGCTGGTTTCCCGTCGTTACCCTGGGAAGCATAAATTGTCCGCTCATTTCCGAGAATGAGAAAGTATGCGTCACACAATCGTACGTCTTTTGTAGCAATAGTGTGTGCGAGTGTATTTCTTCCTTGCTAGCACCCATTTGCGACAAAATATATCGCGATCGACATCACCTTTCGCTTACTTCTCGTTCGCTGATTGATGGAAAACCAACCCGAAGGAGTTGATTCGTTTTCATTCCTCATTGAATAACGTTTTCAAGAAGGCTACCTCTGACCACATCCCCCAACGAGACGAATGGTAGAAATCAACTTCTGGACGGAGTTCTTGACGGGAAATAAATAATTACAGAAGCCGTCCGAATAAATGCATATTATGCGCCCCGCCGGAAGCAGTGCGAACAACACATAAAATGGCGCCGGTAACAGCGTGTTCACGCGCTGCATCACGCGATCCCTGGACGCGATCGATCGGCAAACGATCGAATGCCGGAACAATGGCACATTTAAATTCTAAAGCTCTTCAACTAAATCTTCAAATGGAATGCTTCACGATCTCACTTTGTTGGCTACGAAAAACTGGAATAGATTTAGGCATATTAGCTGCGTGTCTTGTTGTTTAACCTGATTTGCGATTTATAAATCCTCGGAACTGGTTGATCCAGAGCTGCTCTAGCTTTCTTTTCGTGTATCTTCATGTTCATCCCCCTTTTCAGAAAGCAAATTATGTGGAATGCAGACATCTTCACCTGCTTCAAACTGGTCCGAAGTCTTATCGCCTTCCCCCAAGGCGACAGCGGAAATGCTACAAATGATTAATTGATCGGACGAGTTTTTGTTTATGGGTACTAACTAGAGCATACATATTTCAATAGAGACTCTCGTTTAGACCACAACCTTATACAGAGATAAAATATGCTAGAATGTCTGAAGTCTTTCACGAAGATATCTCTTTCAGGTTAACTTTCTTTTCGCAGTTTTTAGTTCCTTATTCCAAATATTAAAAAAGATCATCCTCTTCACAACGTTGATTGGATGAAATACTGTTCAAATGGCATGCTTTACTCGCAACAATCTCACATCAGCGGGGATTATCTCCTTCTTAACTTTTCACCATACGATCATTCATTGCTCTCCATTCCTCCATGACGCTTGCTTAAGCATCTCCAGGACGGCATGATGTAAGCCTTCCTCCCAATACTCCTTACCCCAGGCAACGAAGATCCATCCATTATCAGAGATGAAGATGCCATTAATGTCACACCCACCCCAGGCCGGTATATGTCACAACCGACGGCTGACGACATCTCCACTGGATGGGTAGTGTGTTTGTTTGCACTACATTCTTCGTCTCATAATACGCAACGGCTCACCTTTCCAAGAAGCACAACCGTTTATTCTTGGTTTCGTTTCATTCATCACGATCGCAACTTATGGAGGAAACCGCGACCTGTTGGGCCGCCCCGAAGAAACGTGTCGTACACATGCACAACCATCCCTAACGACCGGGGTAACAAGACTCCTCCGTACCTCGTGTACCGCGCGTGTGACGATTGGATGTGATCGTCTAACAAGCAGAAATAGGGAATGGGTGTCTTCCGAATAGCAGACACCTTCCACCCGAGCGTCCGTTCGACTAGACACAACAAGTCCGGTGGGGTGGGGGATGGATCCGCTTTTAACTTTTACTCCTGTCCTGTGCGCTGTTTGTGTGCGTTCGCGTGTTGGATTAGGTAATTATCTGTCAACGTCAAGGAAACAAAACCTTGTAAACTACGCCCGACAAGACGCACCCGCACCACGTCCCGATAACTACGGTGGACACATGTTGCAAGACTCCGATGCTACTGTCAAAGGTGGATCGAAGATGATATTTTACACATGACCAATATGGGCGGTCAGCGTCAAACCGTGACCGTACAGTAGGCGAGGAATGTTATCCGCCATGGCATTATCATGGATGAGATATGCCGAACAGGCAAATAGTGGTCTATGCTTTATTTCGCTATCGAAATTGATCAACATCCATTTGGATTTCTTCATCCGTCCGAACCCACGCTTAAAACCGATTCCAAAATTCACTCGTCGCTTGTATAAAATGGAGGATTCGGTTATTTGTCGGAGGAAATTTATTCGATAGCCAATTTTGGGTTCGATACGATCCGAAAGCTACTTAACCGCGTAATATTTCTTCTTTCTTACATCGAATGCCACAAACACTTCAAGTAACGTAACTTACGAAGAAGTTTGATAAATATTTCTAGGATAATCCTTCTTACCTCTGACGCGAGTTCACAAAAAAAGCAATCCTCTCCACAGGAAACGTATATTGGATACTTCCCCTGGCAGCCAGTCTCCATTACGCTACATCAAGTCCTATTATCCGATCGGTTCTGCTTGCACAGATAAAATCGTCCACCACATCACATGTCGTTTCGAGAAGCTTGCTTTTCCGTTCGCCTCCCCACGTACGGCACGGCACTTGAAGTGGATATCACACAAAAAGAAGATGCAAATCCACCGTCCACCAGCGCGATCGAGTGGTACGTCGTGCGGTCGTGGATTAGCAGCAGCAGTTGGTTGGGCCGAATACCAACAGCAGGAACTTGGTCGCTCTGCCGCTTATCCGGACATCTATAAGCCGTGTTTAAGCGCACACAAAACTGCACAAAAAGCCCAACGAAGGGACGGGAAGATTGCCGAAGAACCCGTAGGAAGCATTAAGCATTCTTCGGATCTGAGACTGGCGCGTTCGAGGCTTAAACAAAACACTTCAATCTACTTGATGCCCGTTCCCATTCCGTTGCACCAGTTCCCGACTGGAGGAGGCAAAGCAAACGATACGAAGAAAAAAAAAGGTTCAAACAACATGCTGAACCAAGAATTGCAACAGGCACAGGTAACGAGCTTCACATCGCACCACTCCAGCAGGAGGAGATTAATCGTACTGCATTCCGGCGAATGTCCGAAGATCTTCACCGCTGCGCTGTGGAAATGTTGAGGCTCGGGCGGACTAAGGATGACGATTCCTTTTCGCTTGGGAAAAGCGAATCTTGGAAACTTAATCGTTGGATTTAAGTTCTCACGTTCTTAAGCCACAACGCTTGACCCGCCAGCGTTCATTGCACGTCACACACTAGGAACTGTCAACACCGTGCCAGTGTCATGCCTGTACGCCCGTCAACGTGCATTCTGCTCTGGATCTTTTGTTTGCCGCTTTCAATTTCCCTTGCTTTGGGAAACGTCATCCCAAAACAGGTACTCCAAACTGTTCCGAAGCATTCTTCAATGTGAAAACTCATCAACAACACAGCTAACGGAAGAGAAAAAAAAATCAGTTCTCTACACACGCGATCGCTCCCATTTTAACGACCGAAGCGAACCATTTGTACCGAAACATTCCGATCGTTTTCGGTGGCTAAAGTGACGCTGCCCGCACCATCAACGAAAGGATCATGGAAAATCTCGCACACCTCTCGCATCTCACATTTACAGCTGCAAACGATTCTAATACCGTACGGCCATTGCATTCTCTATCCAGCGCAAAAGGTAGAACCGATCGTACCTTTTTCTGTTGCCGGAGAACTTTTGCTCAGCACGAGCGATCGTACAAGATACAGCCAACGATCGGTTGCTGCAATGGGATGTCATAAATCAAACTGACCCTCTTCTGAAAGGGAAGAACGGACGGTGCGCACATATTTCGTATGCGTATGCATCCTGCTAACCGGTCATAAAATGTGACCCTTGGAATGTCCTCCATTGTGACTGGGTTGCCGTCGCAGCAGCGGCGGAGAACGGAGCGTTGGGACGCACCGACACCCAGCAGGACGAAACGGAAGCCATCGGGCGCGGGGGGTAGATGAAGTTGTCAGAACCGGTCGGCGAACCGGCAGCTACGGATTGTCAGGATAAGCGCGTCGGTATGCACCTGAAAGGTGTCTTTAATGGTGGATGGGTCGCAGTGCCGGACGGTCGTTTGAATTTATTTCTTCATATCAAGGGGCTGCAGATCAACACTGCTGAATGATTGCACTAATGAGGAGCGATGCTTTAATTGCTACGGTAGGGAGAGCGATAACTTTCCAATAAAACATGTTCCTGTTTCTATACCCGATGGAGTTCAAGGTCAATATCCTCTGCATTCGGTGTACAATCCCCATCGGCATGTGCTTATCGAACTTTAGACGAAAACAAAAACTACAAAAATATTAAATAAATACATTTTTGTATCTCAACCAACTCCAGCCACCCCATTCACCTACCGCCAACGCAACCCATTTTCGGTGCTTCATCATAAGAAACGGACCGAACATTTTGTGCTGATCCTGCCCAAAAACTTCCCTCCCAGTGGAGGGTGGAAATACACATACCTTTACCAAAACACACAGTAACACACCGGTTTGACTCATAAAACCGTTCCAATTCCTCCTCCCCAAGCCATCCGGCGAAAAAAAAAAGCACAAGGGTGGGTGGGTTCCACGTCCAATGGTTGTGTTTCCAGCAGAAGGCACAACAATGCTGCACGAACAAAAAAGAGAACCCATCCAGCACCGGACAAATGCGAAACGGGGGGGAAGAGCTTGTTAATAGATATGACATTTTGTGCGAACATGCTTATCGCTGCAACTATGAGTGCAATAAAAAAGACTAAAATTCAAACACGCACAAATGCCGAACGAGTTTCGGCTGGGGGTTAGTTTTATCTCGAGTGGGGGGTGGGATGGTGTAGAGAATGAACAAAATATAAACACATTAGGCACGCAAATATCATAAGGTTCGTCCATTGCTTTTGCAAACATGGTGCATGTGCTGGGTGTGTTGTTTTTTTACACGACAAGTTACTAACTATGTATTCTTGTTAATTCTTTCTTTTATTTTTGAACGAAGTTATGATTTTTGTAACAAAAAATTGAATTGCAAAATTTAAGGATATAGTCTAGATAATGTCGATTAAGTGAACATTCTTGTAAAGTCGTCCAAAATTACACCAACCTTGCATGAAAGGTTGGCATCAACTCCTACATTAATGTTGAGATACACGATGATAGAGTCTCCGTCCAAGATGAGATAATATAGCTTTTAAAAAGCTCCAGTACTCAAATACGCGACTGAGGTAATGTCCCTTTCAAACCTGAGGAATCTCTTTTCAGGATCCTGTGGTGACGTCTTACAAATAGTAATCCAGGCTCTATAGTAAAAAAGGGCTATCTCATATACAGGAGGATCAAAAGTTGGAGTAATGGTTTTAATAAGTTCGATCGAACGTGTCGAGATAATAAAATAAGGACCAAGGACTTCTACGACATGCAAGACATCTTAGCCATTGTAATGAACTTCAAAATGCTTGGCCTAATTGTCTTACTCAGCCGAGATATTAATGACTTCTCATTACTTCAGGAGCGTTTGAAGGTAAGTCTTAGGAGAAATATCTATTCAGAAAAGATCCTTACAGCAATCGTCTGTGTTGAAGAAGGAGGAGTCTGTGTTGTTGGCTAAGTTGGTCCTCATTAAATGTCCCAACTCGCTCAAGAGATCACTGCTGGCGAAGTTGCGCAGTAATATTATATTCTGCTTCTTTGGTGTAACGATCTATTCGGTCATATCTGTCATGCATGTCTAACGAGACTAAATTATACTACATAGTTGGAGAGTCAGTCCGCACTACGGGTGAACGACCCAGAGATTGGTATTGAACCCGGGTCTTTCCTTGTTAGACCAGCGTCGCAACGGGTTAGTCAGCTTTCAGACCGCCCCAGAATAGTAGAATAAAGGTTCTGTAGTTAATAGTAACGCTTTACTCTATTATAACATTCTAGTCAAGCACTTCCAGCAACATTCATTGTTTAGCGCTAGTCTTCAAAACGGGCATTACCGAGGTTCGAATC
>AXCM01004676.1:0-19971 GCA_000473375.1 Anopheles culicifacies | reverse complement strand
ACATCCTTTGTCCTCTTGCATTCCACGATGGCTTAAAAATAAAAATCCACTAGAGAATGTTTCGCATATGATTTGAGGAAGTGTTTCACATTCTGGCTGGGTTGTCCGGTGCCAATCGCATGACATGACCAGCCCACTGGTAAGGATGGCTCCCTATCGCCTCAGATTGGAGAAGTTTCCTAAGACTTTAGAAAGACTGTAGCGTGTATGACGGTGCTGACCTTTGACCCGAGACAGGTTTCACCATTTTGGACGACGGCGTTAAAAGTGAGTTAGTTTAGTCTAGTTTGTTCAAGAAAGGATGCAACCGTAGATTGAAATAAAGCTATCATATCAACCCAGCTTACTCGTAGGTCAAGATGGCGTCAATCCAAATCAGAGTTTTGTAGGTTGCCCAAGCAATACGTTTGGCATAGTACTATGGGACTGTCTCTATTCCATTCTTGTATTATTGTAATACACATACATTTTAGTAACCCTATCGATATCGTTAAATGTTTGTTTCATTTTTTCCAGGTGGTCGCATTTGTTCATTTTCACCCTGCATTGAACAATCGATGCGCGTCTGTGAGGCACTCGGTAAGTGTGGCTTCATCGAAGTACAGAACATTGAAGTGCTCCAGATAGAGGATATCGTACGTACACGCAATGTCCCCGTAATCGAGCTTGATTTTCTCAAAACCAAGGTAAATGGTGTGATTCAAACACTCTCGAAAACTTTTCGTTTTACTTATTGGTAAACTTCTTACACAATCTTCCTGTTGCGTATGTAGCGTATGGACACGGACAAGGATACGAAAACGCCAAGGGAAAGCAAGAAGTACATAACCTCGTCTGCACCAAACACGATGGCCGGACACACCGGGTACTTAACGATCGCCGAGTTGCCACCGCTCTTTGCACGGTAACGATTGTCCGTACGATGACGAATTTCTTGGAGATGGGGAGGAAAATTACTCCCAAACCGGAAGTGACAAGTTGCACGACAAACTTTATACACAATAAATGGAATTACTGTAACAGCAATCATGTGCGCATCATGTTTGGAGAGTAGCCTTTCTTTCAGCGGGTTTCTTCTTCTGTTTCAATTGTTTTTCGGGTTCCGTTACGATCGATCGCGGCACCTCTCTGCCAACGATGCTGGTGCACAATTGGAGGCTTTTGTTTATTGCGTTTGCTGCTTCAGCCCTTCTGTCTATCGTGAGCGTTAATGGACTAATACTCGAGCGGCCATGCTTCATCCAGGGCAATCCGTGGATAGGGATAAGTAACGTCAAGCGATATGCACGACCAGTAGCGATGGTGGGTGAAAATGCTGGCCACAATCCATTCAACACCTTCCCGGGTATGGCACAGTACGGGAATTGTATGAAAGTTCACTTCAGCTTCATAATCGAAACCATCAATATTACAATCGTTTGTAATAGTAAGCATGAAGTAGCTTCCCGGCCAAACGGACAAAGGCCGCAACAGGAACGTCCGCAATGTCCGGTGTATACGTCCGATGTGAAATGGCCACTAGCCAACCTGGTTTACCTCGAGTACGATGCGCATCGCTTTGAGCTGAGCAGTTGTGTGACACTGAACGAAACACACTCGTACCATGGTCAGCTAATGCTTACGAACGATATCGAAACGAAATCCTACAAGCTGCCGGACTATTTGCCCATGTGGCGCAAGAAACTTCAACAGCCCGGCATGATACCGTTCAACTACACTGGAAACTGCAGCGAATGTAACTTTCGCAACGAGTACGTTGCAGTGATGCCACACTATCAGAAAAGTATAGAAAATTCACCACTCGAAGCGCAACCGTACTGCAGAGACGAAGGAAATGTGTCGGACAGTAGAACACCGAAAAGCCACATTACAATGCAAGTGAACGTTGCAATGTCGGAACTAATAATTAAATTGTTTGTCCCTACGGCAGTGATATTCGGGTGTGTTTTGTTACTTCGCTGTTGCCTCTGTGGTAAAAAATCAGCCTCTGTCGTTGTGCCGGAGATTACTTCGAACGAGAAACAATGAACAAGTTCGAAAAGATGTAGGCAAATAGAACGAAATATTTTTTTACAAAACCATCCTACTACCAGAAAATCTTTCGGTTCGGAGTTTGTAAAAAATAAACTATTAACAATAGGTTTTTTTTCGGTTTTCATCATCTATATAAACTACAATGAGCGTTTAACAAATCAGTTTTACCTTAACTTGCGATGTGTGAATGAATATATCGATGTGAAACAATAAATATATTGATTCAAAGTCAATTTAATGAATTATTTAATACACAATAAAATTCGCGAGGCGAAGGGAAACGAACGGCACAAGAAGTACTCTACAACTAGAACCAAGGATACCATCCACTGTAAGTAATTCCCAGCAGCCTACCATCGATCGCCATTTCCAACAGCATCTCCGTCTGCAACTCCGTCGAAAGGACACTTCCGCGACCAGCCTTTTCCGTGCTCACTGGGGCGGACGCATTAATCAGAGCTAGATATCCCACCAAAAATAGTCTCTGTTGTGCAACGACACCGTATCGCAGTTCATCCATCAACAGTTGCTTCGGATTGGCTCCGTTTAGCTTGCGCAAAACCGTATTTACACGCACCTGCGGGTTCCATTCTCTGCCACTACGAGCCGATCGTTCGCTGCCTGCATTCTCAACCGTACGTTGCCGGGCCGCTCTCAACCAATCGACCGTCGGTTCACGGACAAACACCTCCAAACAGGCGCGCAATAGCATACGGGAATCGCGCAAGCACTGCAGTGTGTGTAGGTGACACTTCTGTAGAATGCCTGCCAACCGCATGGGCTCCATAACGCCAACGAACTGAGGCGTAAGCCGAAACGGTACCAACTCCGGTATGGGAAGGTCACGTGTACCGGCACCGAACGCTATGCCGAAATCTACACCCACCAACATACCGGTCGCTCGTTCCAGCACAATATTGCTCAAGTGTCGATCACCTATCCCGAGCGCCCAACAGGTAACGTTCATCGTAGCCAAACTTTTGGCAAAGTTCATGCGCAACCGGTAGAAAGATTCCGGCGAGGCAGCCATATCATACAACGCCCTTTTCAATGTGCACGATCGAATGATTTGCGCCAGCTCGACATACTTTGACCGGATTTGTTCAGGCATACCGTACGCTACCGCCATTCCATACAATGAGGGACCACTGAACGATTCGTCACTCGAAGGATCTATCTTCGATACGTGCAGTAGAAAGCGTTCATATTCTTCCAGTACGTGTCCCTGTCCCCGGTCGCCAGGGTTGTAACGCGGTGCAGCTTCCTTGGCAATTTCGCTCAGTGCAATCGTACCTTCCAACCAGCCGAACAAACCGAAATCCGATCGTATCGGCACAACTTCGTACGTACGCAACTGTAACTGATGCGCTCTACAATGTCGATTCCACCGCAACTGGTGCGTTATCTCGCGCTGTAGCTGCTGGATACGTTGATCCTGACGGAGATCTTCGCCAAATTTGGCCAAGAACCGATACTGCCTTCCATCGCTACTCCGAAACGTTATCTGTATCGGCAGCCGAAGCGTTCCGAACACAAGCACATCCGGTACAACTTTTACGATTGTTGCATGCTGCGATGGGTTAGGCATGCCCCGATCTACCACTTCATACTGTCCCGGAACCTCCACAGATAATTCTCCTCGTTGGCCCCGCATACCACTGCAATGGAAATCCGCTAACCAGGGTGAAAGATCTTCCAGCTGCAGGGGCTTCGTTTTGGTACGGGGTCGCATTGATTGGAGCGCATTTTCCAGTTCCTGCAGCTTCTGTAATATCACATGACGTTCGCCCACCGGGTGAAGATGTTTGAGGGCGCGAAAACTATCCACTAGTGGCAGTGCTGCTCGGTAAGCCTGTCCGTGGCGCCACAGATCGTTAGCGTCTGCCGGAAAGACATTCGGTACGATTCGATCAATAAATGTTTGATATGCGACTGGGTCGGTCAAACTGTACAGTTGGCTTTTCAACTCCAGCATCATACTATATAGTCGCGTTTCCGGCATAACCACTCGATACAGTTCGTCTACGAAACGGTCCAACACGGGGAAATTTAATGCTTCCCGGAACTGCGCCACTATAGGACGAACGGGACCATCGATGTTGCTCAGAACTAGACGGGCTGGGTAGTAGAGTGCCATCGGGTACTCTTGAACGAGTCGCATAAAAAGATCATCGAGAAAATGTCCTTCAACGGTTGTTTCGGGAGATACAGGAGTATCGGATGTAATCTTCATGTACGACAACAACTGGGGAATCCATTGGAGAAAATTCCACGACGGTACCGTGCACGACTGTTCCTGGAATTCTTGTCGGAGCGTGTTGTTTTGAAGATTACGTAACTGTAACAAAACAGGAAATAGATGCCTAGCCTCTAGAGAACCATATTTGATTGCTGCCAAAAGTGATGTTAGTAAAAGCCGTTCAAGTGGCAGTTCCTCCGTTTCGCTTCGTTCCGGGTTAAGCTCGTCGTAACAGTACCGAGCCAAACGAAGATGAGCTCCTGCGAGTTCCGCCAGCAAAGCACCATCATTACTTTGTACATCCGTGGAGCAAGATACATCTGGTACCAACACATCAATGCCACGCTGCAAGCAATGCGTGGAAAAGCGTTTTAACCTTTCACTCAACGCCATATGCTCATCAGACGGCAATTCCAGTACCGTTCCAATAATGTTCTCTACGATCAATGAATGTTCTGGTGCAATCTCTTCATCAGAATTCTTCATTGTTGTCCTAACAGCGTCCGCAAAGTGGAACAGTTCTGTCCATGCCGATCGCTTCACGCGTTTCATATCGGACTCATATTCGCTGGACACTAGCTGTTTATTGAGTTTCATCAGTTGTCTAAACTCTCGCAGTAGAGTTGGGGTCAGATTTGATGACGCTTCAACTTGTCGCATGCGATCGTGCCGTATGCGGGCAATTTTTCTTCGAAGTGCTTGTTCCATTTCTGGTTTCCTTAACCCCGTAGATAACTCGCTGGTTCGTAGACTGGCAATAAATTTACTCGCATACTTAGTGTTGTTCTGCTCAAAGGCCACGTCCACCAGCTGTAGCTCCAGTTCGTAAAGCAGCTTGTACAGTTTGGAAACGTTTTGCGAGTTATCTTCCTGACCGGAGCATTTAGTTTCAAGTTTCGCCAACAGAAATCTGCGGTACGTTACTATTGTGTCCCAGGTAATGAGCGAGTCCGTCAGTGCAGGATGAGCATTTTGCCAGGACACTATTAAACCCTCGATAGCCGGCTTTAAGTTCTCGGTCGTACGCTCCAACATCTCACTGTAAGCAACCAGCTCAATGACTTTGCGCACTCCAAGTAAACAATCAATACGTACTAGCACCGATAGCACACCGGCGCAATGCCATTCATCGAGGAACTGTCGCTGTGTCTGCTCGCCGAACAAGCGAGCTCGGACCATTTCTTGGCCTGAAATGTATAGCGCCGTTAGATCCTCGCCGAACTGCTGTCGAATATGTTTCGCCCGATCGGGAATGTGCAGCCATTGTTGGAGCATCTGGTAAAACTCACGCGCAGCTGCATTGCCAGCTAATACAAGGGCCACATTGCCATGCACGTAGTTCGGCATTAAATTTTCTAGATTCCAATCGTCGGTCCACAGGTCCTCATGATTTGTCACCTGATTGCCAATTTCTTCCAGCAACACATCCCACTGACCTAGCTGTAGCAAGCAGTTGAAGGCAGATTTGTAGCAAAAGTTGCGTTCCTCAACTCTAGCTTGGCTTACACGCATCACCAGCTCACAGTATGCTTGATGTGCTGCTTCGTATCGTCCAAGTGCTTCCAGCTCTATTGCTTCTCGTAGCTGCGGATCGCTGTCGAGCTTTTCGGCGAATATACCCACCATCACGCTGTGCTCGTGCATCGCATGATACAAAGCCGATAGCTGTAGCCAGTGTTCTGCTTCCGAAGTGACGCACCCAGTCGTACGGACCGGTTCGCCGTCGAAGTCATCACCGTGTGCTAATTTCGTCTCCAGATATAGTGCACCCATCGTGAGCATATTGGATGAACCTGCCACAGAGGCTACGGTGCGGGGAGGAAGTGTAAACTTTCCCGACGTCTTGCCGAGAGTCAATTCGATCAAACCTCCGAACAGATTTGGATCATTGGTTTTGGACGATTCCAGGATGCGGTGTAACGAACCATCTAGCTGCTTTACGAAACGTTCCCATTCGTCACCGACCATTCGCACCGTGCGCCCTGCTGCATCTCCCGACATCAGACATTCGACTAAACCATTAAAAATGGCCACGAATATTTGCCTAGCGCATGCTGCATCTCGACGACAGAGAGCTTGTAAGGGTAACAGAAACGCCAGCAGGTTGATCTGCAAATCGGGAAAATCGGCAAGTCGGTAGCGCCTGTACAGTGTCACTTGCGATGCGCCCTCGCGTCGGCTTTCCGTCCTTTGTCGCTGGCTGGAGTAATGACGACTGATGGCCCAGGTTGTATGCTGCTGTCGATTCGCTTCACTGTCTCTAATAATGCGTTTCCGTAACCGGTCGAATGTACGCTCCTGCTGCGCCGTTTCCGAAATTGGTCCTGTTCGTTGTGATCGTCGGTCCAGTTGTAATGAACTAGATTGCAACATAAGTGAATGTTGCGTTGGCATTGCAAATGTTTCATGACCTTTGATGAACTTTACAGGATCCTGCGTGGGTTCGAAATGAGCTTCATTTTGGTTCGCCTGGCTCTGACCGGAAAATTGGGTAGCTCTTATTAACTGCTCCATCTGGGAGCCCCTTCCCGTAATGAGTGATTGCAGTTGCCGTTGCTGAGAGCTTTCCGCAAACATCGGCGTTAGGAGCGTCATTGTGTGACGCTGCCGTGCTGCTGTTTCAATGGTGTACTCGTTAAACTTGACGTCCGCATTCAGATACTCGTGCAAGAATAAACGATCCTTAGACTCCCGGCAACGAATTGCCGGATCGAGCAGCAGTGCCACTGCACTGCCTAGGAATTCCGTCTCTACAGCTGGATCGAACAGCTCAGTTAACAGAAACACGAAGCGTTCCTTAACATCTCTCGGTAGCTTTCCGCTGTCGGTCAAGTATTCGAGAATTCTTGCTCGCGTAGAAGTGTTTGTGCTATCGGTTTCTGGTAATCCGCACAAGCCTCGTATCAGATATCTCCAAAGAGTGTTTTGAAAATCCACCGATAACTGAGCAAAACTATGCTCATGGATGTAGATTAGAATCTCGAACGCCACTGCCCGACATTCGGAGCGTGTGCTTGGTTCCGTTGTAACACGAGCAACCGGATCGATCAGCTGCTGCACATGTTGTACCTCACGCACCAGTGGAATTGATCGGTTGAGTAAATGCAATGTGGCTAGTTGTAGCTCGTTTTCGCGCAACAGTAGCACTAACTCCATTGACGAAAGTTCCCGGAACAGCTCATCGTTAAACTTCTCAAGCCGTCCACCGAGCAGCAACTCCAGATACATGCGTTTTTCCGGTACAGCAGCTCCGGGAAAACGATGACTTATCACGGACAAAAACGGATCCGCTATCGATGGAAAGCCTTTGCCAATTTCATATAATATTTCTGCAAATTTTCGATCGAACTCACGCTGAATGCTGGAAAGTTTGGCAATGCAGTCGATATGGAAGTGTTCGACTCCACTTTCGTCCTGATCTTCTGGGAGACCATCGGGATACAGGCGTGCTAAACTGTGACCTAACAGTAAGGCGGCAGATTTAAAGCTGGTGCTGTCGGGTAAATCTAGGCAGCGTAAAATTGCACCAAAATATTCTTGCTTTGTGCTCTCCATCCAGGGCACCAACTTGCCTCTTCCCTTGGTGAGGACTACGGTACTCAACTGCAGACCCGCGATGAGTTGAAGCTGTGAACGTTCCTCCGTTTGCGGGCGATGCCTACTATTAGACACCATTTCAAAGAGCACCTCCGCCGGAACGATTAGATCACTGTGCCACTGTGATATTAGCTCCTGAATCAGGTCCAGATTTAGACGTAACACTTTTGTCGTTGTGTTTCGGGCACCTTGCTGCTGACAGGTGTGATTCACCAGAAACCGTAGAAGTACACTCGCTAGTGAAGCAGATTCAGCAATAGCACCTTCTCTACTAGTTCCGCTGGTTGCACTTGCAGCATTCCATTCCAGAACCAGCGCAATCAAGTCCGTTACGAGAGGGTTCAAACCGCGAACCTTGCACACGTCAACGATGAGCTGCATCATAGGGCACAACAACACGGATCCGTGTGGTTGCAGCTCTTTGCGACAATTGTCGATCACCTTCGCAAGCAACAGACGCACATTTTTCGGCTGTGCCGGATTGTTTAATGAACCAGCGAGGAAGTGTACTACCGCATCTAGTGCAACCTTGTTTGCAGCCATGTGTCGAATGCATCCGCAAACCGTTGCCATTATCTCGTGCTCGTTGATTTTCGTTCGCTCGAGCGAAACATTCGAAAGTGTTCCTCTTTGTCGCTTGGCCAGCTCAGCAGCATCCCTTTGCGCTACTTCACGCGCAGAGAGCACCACGGAGTGATTCATATCAAACCGAAACACCTGTTGACTGAGTGATGACTCCCGCACAATTGAAGTACCGGGATCTTTCTTGGAGAACGGCAGTTGGATTCCAGGCTCTCCACCTTCTCTTCTTATTGCAACTCGTTTTGTGATTGTACGGGACAGTTGTTCCTGTTCCTGGCCCGCCTCTAGGTACAGTTCATCATTGCTACAGTCGATCAAATAACGCCAAAGATATTCGCTCTTTTCACAACTCTCTCGGAACAGTAGCACTGAGTACATGCGAGCGTCTTCGTTAGTGTTGGAGATCAGGGCTACCAATGCCCGATAAGCGGCACACTGGTACTTGCGGAACAGTTCCACTGCGATGTGGTCATTCGAAGGACACACCACTCGTCGGACACTGTGTGCTCGTTTGCTGAAGTCCCCTACTAACCGTTTCCCTCGTACTGGAGCTTCTCCTTCCTTTGCCGGACCATAAAGCGCTATAGCTATGGGACAATGTTCGCCTATCAGGATATTTTTAGGTAGCAGAGCAGCATAATGCTCTATTAATCGAAAACCAGCTGCTAGATCAATTAGCGTATGCTCCAAATCCCAACCAGAAAGCCCATTTATGTCAGCCGTTGTGAAGCTGGAGATAGAACGAATGATGCGTTTGTAGAACTCCACAATCGAATCGTACCGGCAGTGCCACAGCGCAGTACATAGATATCGTCTTAGTATCGTTTCGCGAACGGTCGGTGCATAGTCACGGTTTGTAAACAGATCCCATAGCTCCTGTAGACGCTCACACTGCATTTCGTACAGCTGGTCTGCGAAAAACCGCTCGATCGCACTACGTATCTGGGTTTCGGCAATGTGATCCTCACCATCCGGTGCCGTCATTTGAATGATCACCTTCAGTAGCAATGGCGAACGGGAAACGACCATCGCATCAAGCAAACGCTCGAGACAGTTCAGAAAACCCACCCGTTTCGGACTGTTTGGTGGGAATTCTGTGGAGCGGAGCGGAAAGTGTAACGTCTGCAACTTTTCGAGGACATTCTCAAACTCGCCGCCGTGTGATTCCGTACTCGGTCCGAGTACAGTCGGCAAGAGTACGATGGCTTTAGCTTTCAGTTCTATAGAAACCTCCGATCCTCCTATTAACTCTGCCAACCATTGCTCGAAGGTTGAACCCACCTTGTGACGTATTTTATGCAAAGGAAAAGGACATATCATTGCCATGTTGGTCATCAACTCGATCATCTGTAGATCGGACGCTCCGAAAGCGTTTGGTTGCTGGCGCGAGCCTGCAAATAGCTGTGACCAACCGTTCAGCAGGAGCTCCAACAAATTTCCCAACCGGTCCTTGTTTGCCGAATGCTTCCGATAGCAATAATCCATCAGATCACACAGGAATCGAACGATGTGCGAGAAGTTATCGGTGTCGGACGTTTGAAAGAGTGTTTGCAAGCATTTCGAAGGTTTCATTAGAAACAGCTCATACACGGCCGTTCCAAAGCAAACGAGAAAGTGTTCCCCGTGGCGTATGTTCGGTTGAAGAACGTTCTTACTGAAGCAGCACAAAACAGTCGAATGCACTAAGCCATCTGTGTCGTTGTTTTCTATGGCGTTTGACAAGCTAAAGATTGCTTCTAAAACGATCGTACCAAAGCGTGCTGCTGATGGGCTAAGCGCTAAACACACGCACTCTTGTCCGATGGCATCGAAGCAATCAATAAGCAGTTTCCGGGCAGTCTGTTGAATGCGTTCTTTGCATGTATTCGTCACGAACGAGCCTTCGTATTGGTTTCCTCGATGTTTCGCTATAAATAGTAAGCCTTTTGCAATTCGCTGATCTTCCACACGGATTGTTCTTAACGTTAGAAGCGTTTTTATTCGTTCGCCAAGATCCTCCATCACCGTTATGAGTTTTTCGAACAAGGCACTTGCAAACTGCCGGCCGATAGGATGATTACATCTCTCCATAAGCCGTCCTATCAATTCATCCAGCCGAGCTAAAAGATGTCGATCGTCTTCCAGTTCGCGGTGCGCCGAAACATTGGCATCGATCCCGAGTTGATGTGGCTTGAACAGAATTGCTAGTAGAAAATTGGTTGTCGCTTCCTCCTGCCATAGTTCAATGATTTCAGGGGAAAGGTTTTCCTCCGTAGTATCAGTGAGTGAAATCAGCAACAGTTCAACGATTTGCACAACGACTGCCGATTTGAGTGCATCGAAACGTACAATCTTATCCGCGTTCATGCGTTGGTCGTAATTACTCAATTGAATGTCGCGAGCATGCGACAGTATTTCGTACACCGAAAAATCAACCACTGATTGGAGGAAACATTGAACTGCGGGTAGAATGCGACAGAGCAGCACGTGTAACAGTTCCGGTGCGACTAATTGCTCTCTCTGCAACCAACAGTACATGTCCAGTGTGGCAAGAAGGTAATCCAACCAAAGATATATGTTGACCACAAACGAGTTCGTATGCTCGTCCCTCAAACTTATCAGGGTAGGGGTCTGTCCGATACCCTGCACACAGTCGTCATGAAGGCAGATCGATTTGATCTGATCCGAAGTGAAATGTTTGCCAAGGAAATGTTCTCCACTCGGCACATCGCGTACTGCTTTAGCAAGCCTTAGGAATAGTTGCATACATTTCCGGCGGCATAGTCGCTGACGTGCGGCACAGTACCGGAACAACCAACAGACAAGGTGTTGCAATTCCCCCCCACCGATATCGGGCGGTATGAGCTGCCGATGTTCCGACCGGAGCAATTCATTACGCTGACCGTTAAATACATTTTTACGTTGCTCAAACATTTTCCCGAGATGTTCCAATGCGAGCAGGAACTGTTCCACGATTGCACCGCTAGTTTGTGATGCGCCGAATCCATTCTGCTCCTCCGTCACGATCAGTCCTATCGTGTACGAATGCATAAGCTCAAAGCTGTAGCGCAGGAAGTGAAAATCATCTTGCAGTAGCAATCGGAACAGATTGTTAAAGGCCAGCGCTGAACCATAGCGGTGCGGAGCGTTCGATTCTAATGCATGCGTTTTGAGCTGCTCCAGAAGCGTGATCTTGATCTTCCGACGATCGTTCGCCCATTGGGTGCCACCACTCTGCCGATTGGCCCAGTGCAGAAACTCTCGCAAGCAACGTATGGATAGATCTCGGATGGCGCTATGCTGTACGTTGGACGTTGCGGACATCAGACAGTCGAGCAGTGCGCTCGTCCCTTGCTGGTTGAGTTTTGAAGGCTGCGTCACAAAGTGAATGATTTGAAACAGCAACGGTTCGAACATCTGGCACACCGCCAGGTCAGTATCGCAGCTTAGTTGTAGTAGATGTTGACATATTTGTGTCCTGCAACGAAATAATTAAGCAACAAGCGAAAGGAAAACTTTAGACGATTAATTGCTATAATTGAGATGTGATGTATTATTTCTCAATGAAAAGTATTAGGCATTAAAAAGGGTTGATTCTGTTTCCACTCCAGTAGTACAAAAGAATACGACGAACTGCACAGCAACTGCATACGAAAGATGAAGCTAGCTGTCCTTAGCGTAGTAGTAGTTATTTTAGTTTCTCACGCGCTTTGCTACATTGATCCCGATTCGGAAGATCCCCAGCAATGTGAATCCTACGCAGAAACCTGGCGCACGGTTCAAGACTTCCAGTGGAAGGCGAAGATTCTGCAGCTTAATCCCTCCCGGTCAGGCCTTAGTCCATTCGGTGGCTTTGCCGGCATGCAGTTCGAAGGTAACTGCGTGGATGTTTACGTTTCCTTCCTAGCTGGTGTTCTCAACGTAACGATTGTTTGTGAAGACGACACTAAAGAACTAATGCAAAAAATCGACAAAGAAGACAGATATGAAAGCAAGTATCCGCCACCGAAGCTGTTGGCAGTACAGTACAACTGTCTGCCGGAAGGGGATAGTGTTTTGCTGCTGAAAGGGTGTATCAAAAATCAGTATGGAGTGCAGGAAATCAGTAGATTACGGTTGCAGGACATCAATAGATTCAAGAAAGACGAACACATTCAACGTTACGAGGGAGCGAACAGGAGTATCTCATACACGCAAAACTATTTTTCCTATCGTGGCAATTGTTCCTGCTTGTACCGCGATGAGATCCTTTTCAACACCGTGAAGGAGGACAGAAGCTGTATGCTGTTTTGTTCCCTGGCGACTGAATGGATGTTCATTCTGTTGGGTGGTATCATTTCGTTAACCACGTTTATTGCATGGTCGTGTAAAAAGTAAACTTTTCTTCATTAATTGATATTGAGTTAAGATCTAAAGATCGGTACCGATGCGAACTATATGTGTTAAACAAAACTTCTGACCCGAATAAAGAACTACTACTACTACTACTTCTTCTTCTTCTCTGGCTCTACAACCTCGAGAGGTTTTGGCTTGCCATTTCTGGCTTCCGTGACTTGAATGTACCCGCAACAGGATAGTCAGTCCTGCGTACAATACTACTACTACTACTCTACATTAATTGAAAGAATAATGGAGAAATGAAAAGAAGTGGTTGTATCAGAATAAACACAAAGATCTTATTCAAATAAACGATTTGCTAAGTACTTCACAACAATGTGGAAGGAATTATGCATGGACATTCAGTATTCTTCTTCTTCTGTGGCTCTACAACCTCGAGAGGTCTTGGCCTGCCATCTCTGGTTTCCTTGACTTGAATGTACCCCGCAACAGGATTGTCAGTCCTGCGTACTGGGGAACGGTTCGAATGGGATTCGAACCTCGGTCCTGTCCGTTCTAGGACCGGCGCCACTATCTACTCGGCCGCCGTGCCACTCCCGAGATTTAGTATAACTTATGGAAAACTTCTATGATGGCCAAGTCTGTCTGCCAGCCGAGGTGGTATTACACAGGAGTGAAAGTACGGTAACTTCATATCCTCACATAATAGATTTACGGATTTCTCCTACATAGCGCATAGGCTCAAACTAACGTCGGACAACCAAACTCGGATTGAAGATTTCTTCCAATTTCTTCTTAACAACCTTAAGAGGTCATGGAATGCCATTTCTGACTTCCATGGTTTGAGTTTGCCAGGATAGTCAGTTCTGCATACGACGGAACGGTCTGGAAAGAATTCGATCCGCGGTCTTCCCCCGTGTGAAGACAGGCGCCGTTAACGCCTCAGCCACCTAACCACTTTACCTAATCAGTAAAGTAGATAGTTCAGAAATGCGTACTCCAAAGCTACCGACTGCAATGTAACTAATGCGAAAGTGTCTACAGCCAATAGAACACTTACGTCCAAACAAATCTCCATTATCGACAAGTTGGTAAAGTTTCCAAATTACTCAACATACCATCGAAAAGTAAAAACCTAGCCCTAACCAACTCCCAACTTCCGGAAATTGATTAGTTACCAACGTTACCTACTGACCGCTAGTAGCGATGTGTTACTTCTCACTGTGGCGATTGTTAGTACCCATACTGGTTTTAACCTTCCGCGTGCAAACAATCGTACTGCACGACTTTTGGTGTGTGGTCCCTTCCAATTATTGGCAGCAGCACGGTGACTTTAATCTTACTGCCAAGCTGTTGCGCATAGTTGCAGATAATACCGGCCACAGTCCATTTAACATCTTTCCAAATATCTCCCACATGGGCCAATGTTTGGAACTTCATCTGGGATTTCGGGAAAACATCCTTAACATAACGGTTGCCTGTCGTAACACATATCCAGCATTGACGAAACCCGTTACCGGCTCGAGTAAGCTAGGTTTAGTTTCGACGATAGATCTCCGCATCGATATGCATGGTTACATTTCGCTGTTGAGTTGTTACCAGATCAGCCCAAACCTAATACGATATGGAGCCCTAATAGCAACGACATCTAACGATGAGGTCGAACGATACCAGTCGGAGCTGTACGAGTTAAACAAAAGATTACAAGAACATCAGGAGCACATATCATACAAAGATCCGTGCCAGTGTACTTTTAGGAACGAGTTTTTGCTCCATGTAAAGAATGCAAGTGGTGCAATAGATGATAACCTAATGATACATCAGCTGCGGTTTATGCTGCTGGGAAGCGTTGGGTTGTTAGTAATAGTGATTGGGATAATAGTGAAGATATTTAAGTCAAAATAAAACTGCAAGCCATGTTTTAACAAAGCATGGGAAATATTTAAATGCTTTTCAGATAAAAAAGGGAAATTCTCATTTGCTGCTGTCAGGAAGCATGCATCTCGCCATACTCACCATAAACTGGTCAACTGATCCTGATAGTTGATCCCCAACAGATATAGCACGATAGTGTGCAGAAGCTCGCAGGCAGCTAGCTTTGTCGCACGATCACTGCACTCCACGGCTAGCTGACATACTCGCCGGACAATACCGTCCAGCTTGATGCACGGTCGGGTTCCATTTTCGCAGAGTAACCGCAATTCGAGCGATCGTCCACTTTCCGCATCCCATCGCGACAGGGATCTTCTGTCCATCTCTTCCCATCCTTGCATGCACGCTCCCTCTAGTTCATCTCGCACCAACCAGCAACACTCGTTCGGTTGCAAATCCGCCAAAAAGCTTAAAACACGCATCTGAAACGTAACGAGTTCGCTTGCGTCGACTGTCTGTTCGATTCGGTGCTGTTGCTTAATGCGTTCGATTTTCCCCGCAGCTACATTGGCCGTTCGGTGACGTCTGAACTTGGCCAAGCGTAAACTTTGGGCAGGCGGTTGGGTTGAGTCGCGTGTACGTAGGAATGGTTCTAGCATCGGTAGAACATGTCGGAGCAATTGTTCTCGCAGTGATGCCTTCATCGGTGGGTATCGGAAGCGTACCATGCGCTGCAGGGAGTACAGCGCAGTCCGAGCAATTGAAAGTAATCCTCGTCCGATGCGAAAAGCCGTCCAGAATATTTCCACCATTAGCGGTTGCTTTTGGGTTTCATCTTCAACGAAATCGAGTAGCAAACGGACTGGAGCATTCAGCACGAACCGAAGACATGCTAGCTGAAGTTCACCAACTGCATGCAAAGCTGTGTGTATCGTTTGTTCTAGATAGTACACCAGCACTAGCTGAATCGAACGAACATCGGCGTCTGCGGGTGAACCTTCCCGCTGACGGAAGTAGCCAATCTTTTCAGCCGTACTGAGTCCCATTTCGATCAGCTTAACAAATCCACTAACCAGTGGACGATTTAGCGATTCTTTGACAAATTTTTCGAAATACGGACGAATCCAATCGATGAAGAGTTCCCGCACAGCGGTTGGTGTTTGCGAACCATGTAAAACATCCCGATATAGTTCCACCAGATTGAGAAAGATGTGATAGTCCTTGGGTTTAATGGGAATGAGATCGATGTTGGGATCACAGAAAAATAGTTCTCGCTGCTGTCCATCGTCATCCTGGAAGGTTCGTTTGCGGGTAGATAAATCAAGCTTCTCCACTATCATAAACAGCGTATTCATTAAGGCACGGTAAATCGCTCGTAGTAGGGACGGATCTTGCGCACCGAGTGCCTTAGCTAAGAGCCCCTGCCAGAGGGGAAGATAATTTTTGTACGTCACAAAATCTCGTTTCCAATCCTTTTCAGGCGTGGCGTCATCAGCTCCAGCAGTTGGCGTAGGAACGGGCGGCGACGAGGCAAAAGGTAATGCGTGTGTGCAGCTCCAAATGATTCCTTGGAGCAGAACATTGTCGAGTAGATGGTCGCGTGTACTTCCGCCAAGCTTTCCAATGTTTTCTAGCATGCACACAAGCGATCTCACGATAAGCTCGTGATGCACCGCGGAAATATGATAAAAATCGCGCACCAAAGCAACGGTCATGGTTTGTACCGAGACGAGCTGTATCGTCGTTAGCTGTTTCGCATGAGTAAGAATTTCCGATAAGGACTGTATAAAGTCGGGTAAGAATGTAAGCATATCACCTACAGCCGAAACCGACCGTTCACATATACCCTCGATACGCTGCAGCACGATCGTGAGCAACTCGTTCAGGGATACGCTCGATCCGACCAGCTGTTGGCAAGGCCCGGCCATAATACCGAATCCGCGAATGGCAATTCGAATCTCGAAGCTATCTGCGTTGGGCGAGTTCAGCAACTTCCGATAGTAAGCAACGTACTGGTTCAGCACATCCACTGTCGATGGATATTCACGATCGGTCTCCGCCGGTAGTTCTGGATTGGAAAGTACGCGTGCTAGTTCTCCATGAAAAGCATACATAGCGTTCAAGCCGATTTGCCTGTCATCTTGATTGGTTGATTTGATCCATTTACCAGCTAGCATTGTGTGCCAGTAAACGTGATCCAGATACAGATGGAGTGTAAATAATGGCGCATGGTTCGCCAGTACTTGTAGCGCATTGCGGAAAACAATCCGTTCTGATCGGTTTTCATCCCAGATCGAGAGCTTCTTTATCAACAGATACAGTCTTTGGCGTAGCTCCCGATCGCTATCGGAGGGTGCAAAATGCACTAGAAAAAGGTCGATCCCTCGAACAGCTCCCGCCAGAGAAACTAGGGATGGATAATTTTCTTCCAGTAGTTGTTTTTCCGCTGCATTAAGAAAGATGTCTCGCAGTCGATTTGGTTCGGTCACACTCTCTGGGAAGTGTTTTGCCAGCTGGCCCAGCAGTTCGTAAAGGTTTTGCTGAAAACGATTCGGCAGCTTGCCTTGCGGAAACACCAACAGTAGTTCCCCGGTCAGCTGGTCAAGTTTGTCATAGGTGTCTTTTTGTAAACATCCGTACGCAACACTGTCTTGCAGCACGAGTGTTGCCAACTCGCGTGACCGAGCCGGTACCGAGGATGATTGAACGTAGCGCAGCGCTATCGGCACAATAATCGACATCCGTTTGCCAAGCAGTGAAGAATGTTTCTCGATCACTTTTCGGAACAGTTCAAATGTATCGTCAATCGCCTTCGCAAAGTGTTTCGCACGGGGAAGCGATTTTTCCAAAAATGATATTAATCCATTCGGTGCAGTAAACATACATTCCAGATTGAAATCTAAAAGAAAATAAAAATGTGAATGGAATTAAAGAGAGACCATCCGGCAATAGTGATTGAATGATTCATACCTGTTTCGGCAGAGCGTTCATCAATTTTTTCAATGATCAACTGTGTAATACGATGAATGGCGCTACGGGCATGTGGGGTCTGTTGCGTATCGAGGCATGTTTTCAGCTGCCGCAAACAGGTATTTAAATCCGATGCCATAGTGCTGTAACCGGAGAGATTGTATTGAATCACCGACTACTGGACTGAACTCTGGATACGTACAACTATTTTCTTCTAATCCTTTGCATTAACGAAATTATTCTAGGCACAATTCACAACAAAATGTAGCTACATCTATTAAAACAATCTGAATTAGAACGAGGCTTCCGAATATGTACATGAATGTTTCTATCGCACAGAATTAAAATAAACAAATGAAAATTGCGCGCCTCGGTCGTCCGTTCATCTGTCGGCTGTCAAACTTCACTGTGGTGGACTCTCATGGACAACGTGTAATTTGGGTAAAATTATTCACATTTTCAACACTAATTACAAATTCTTGAATAGTTTTTGTAATTTTTATAGAAAAAGGAATTTTTCCAAAAATTAATCAACATGATTGTGCGTAAAATTTCATCAAAACGCGTATCCGCATGACCGAAGGAGCAACCAAATACATTCCACCGGCGTTAATTGCATTCGCAGAAAAGTAACCGTGCACTGTACCAGGACATTGCTGCAATCAATCGATTTTCCAACGCCACCGTGTTGTTCTTGCCCTGCGGTCGGTAGTAGTGACGTCAGCTAGCATACGCACACCCTACGTCCACGCGTCTCATCCGCGCAGGTCGTTTTATGACGTCGGTAATCGGTCGCTCTACAACCTCGGTGCTGCATCATCACATCAAACACTGCTGGTCCGCTACGCGTATCGGTGTAAGCAAACAGTGCGCCTATATCCGGCAATCGGAACTTCCGCTAACAAGCAAAAGCACCAGTGTTTTCGCGTGTCCCTTTGGAACGAAGTTTAGTGTGATGGGAAAGCCAAAGGTTGTGTTCGTTCTCGGTCCACCCGGTTCCGGCAAGGGTACGCAGTGTGAAAAGATTGTGAAAGAGTTTGGCTATACGCATCTATCCGCCGGAGATTTATTGCGCGAGGAACGCAACCGGGAAGGGTCTGAGTATGGGGCGCTTATAGAGGACAACATCAAGAATGGACGGATCGTGCCGGTAGAAATTACCTGTGCCCTGCTGGAAAATGCTATGAACAAAACGATTCAGGTGAGTCACCTGAATCACTGTTCTTCATCAAGCTGCATGTCGATTCGTTCGCAAGTTTCCCATTTCCAGTCTTATCCGGATGGCACCGATAAGAGGATGGCGCGCCCCAACGAATGCGTGCTGAATGTTGTTACACAATTAATACTATCGAATGCTTCCGACTGCATTGGTATTGGTACTGGTGATTATCGATGGCCTCGCGGGTCGTCGGATGTTTAGCGTGCTGGCGCTCAAGTTCAACCGTGCTTCCAAGGGACGCACTTTTACGCAATCGGAACGATTTTTGCTATTTTTAGACCACCAAACGCCCATAGGAAATAAAAGGCACAAAGAGAACGACCAAAGCAAGGCGGTGGTGGGAAAGTGAACGGGCCGCTTTATAATGAGATTGTCATAATGCTTCAATTTGCTTGAAATTTCTCATTCCGCTACTCACTCATAAACCTTTTTTCTCTTCCCCGTATACCCCCAACCAGGCAACCGGCAACGATCGATTCCTGATTGATGGATTCCCCCGCAACGAGGACAATCTGCAGGGCTGGACGAAAAAGATGGCCGATAAGGTGGAGCAGCAGTTTGTGTTGTTCTTCGAGTGTTCCGAGCAGCAGTGTACCGAGCGCTGTTTGAAGCGGGGCGAAAGCAGTGGCCGTTCGGACGACAATGCGGAAAGTTTGAAGAAACGGTTCAACACCTATATCAACGATACGGTAGCAATAATCAAGCACTACGAAGAGCTCCAGTTGGTAAAGAAGATCGATGCCAGCGCTAGCCCGGATGCGGTGTTCGAACACGTGAAAGCTATCTTCGGAGAGCAGAAGTAAGACAGCCTAGAAAGGGAAGGATCCCTGGTCGGGCTGGTCGTTGGGTAGAGCGATTGTACACGGTATTTGATAGATCCCCGGCTTTTTTCATTAATATCATTAAGCAGACGTCCTAAGCATCTACTTACTATAGGTCAGTTTACGGATATGGAGCGTAGGGAGAGAAACACAATCAAAGGAAAATGTTCTGTCCTCTTAGAGCCACCGTGCTACATTCCTTGGTATTGGTATTGGAAGAATCCGATAATCTATTGTAGCAATGCAAATGTGTACCAGCTTCTTGTGGGTTCTTTCTAGTTCTAACACTCTAGGGCACGGACTTGGGCTCATTTCCCATG
>AXCM01004675.1:0-21917 GCA_000473375.1 Anopheles culicifacies | reverse complement strand
AAATATTTAAAATAGTTTTAACTAAAATTCAATAAAACATAAGAGCCTTCTAAATTAGTACAGATCTTTTAAATTGGAGAAACACGAGACGTATAAAATAATTTTGGGCAAATGTACAGATGTCTAAAAAAAAAACACAGGATTGACTATCCTTCAGCGACTAAATGCAAGTCAAAGATGCCAGAAATGACCAGCCAAGACCTCTCACGGCTATAGTGCATCAGTAGAAGAAGATAAAGATTCACCTTGAAAAAATAGCGATTGATCTGGAATTTTTGTTCGATTTTTCTTCTTCTTCTATGACTCCACAACCTCGAGAGCTCTTGCCATGTGTGGCTTCCGTGACTTTAATAATGTCCCCGGAACAGGATAGTCAAGCACCAAATGGGATTCGAACCTCGGTCCTGCCCGTTCGAAGTCCGGCGCCGCCATCTCCTCGGCCACCGAGCCGCTCCCAATTTTTCATGGATTAGTAATTTATTAATAACAATCATCTGGCTACATACAAATTTTCATTTTGGAAATGTCAAGTTGAACAAATGTTCTAAGTTTACTCAAAATTAGACGAACTTGACGCTATTTCCTGAAGTCGACATTATGAGTTATTGTAGCTGTTTATAATTTTGATTAAAGAGGCATGTGATCCAGAAATTTTTAATCTAAAATCTGTTTTGGGCACTGCCCTAGACCTTTAACTCATACACGTGGAATGCTCAAGAAGTTCGAGTCCAAATCAAAGACACCTAACACGATAGGATGGAACAGAGAGATGAACGAAACCACGGTGGACCGGTGGACGATTGAACAAAGTACATGTAAGCTTATACTGAGTCGTCTCGAACCTGCCAATTAAAGATCTTTGTGATGAAGTCTATAAAATGCCTGTAAATTCTAAATCAGGACAAACAATAGCACGGTACAGAAATTGAATGCTATATTGGGCTATCAGGAATTCTTCCCGTTTGCTGGAACTTTATGTCAATACGAGAAAGCTTTACCAAATGTTCCAGAATTCATATTTCGGATTCCAGATTTCTCTAGACATATTCTAAACCACCTTGAAAAGAAACGGCTCCAACTTTGTCACTTAAAGACTCACGCCCCCTTCAAGAGTAGTTAGAAGTTGAATCAATTATATCTAGATATAATTGGAGACATAAGATTGGATTTAGAAATTCCAATTCTTGCCACCGTATCACCAATCCAAGTAAAGCGTATTAATTAGTCATTCGCTGTCCATTCTGATGGAAACTATTATTCACCTCACTTCACTTCGCTAGCGGTTGTTCCGTCGGGATTATCCTGTTATGACACACTAGCAACAGTCCGTACTACTTGTTCTCGTGACAGTTGCGGTCGGTTTCGTAAACGTAGTCTCGCTGCGTAATCGCGTCTTATCGACAATCGAAACAAGAAAGAAAATCTAAAGCAATCTTTTGTGCTATGTGCTTTACAAAACGTAAGACTTGTCGAAGTGTCTCCTCTCCAGCTCCCGCACCATCACCTACCGGCGGAAGGTTAACATCCTTTCCCTCAGGCAACGCTGGTGTGCCTGGTCGATAGGGAGGGGCAAAAGGGTCGTAAAACTAGCAGCCCGTCAATCCGTCATTCGGGTGGAAAATGTTGCCAGCCCAATGAATGTATTTGACGAACGGTGCAACAGGTTGGTACGACCCGGCGAGACCCGGCCAAGAAAGACAATAGAAATCTTACCGCTGTCACTAGCAAACGCAACGATCGTTCTGAAATGTATTGTTGTACATTGTTCTACAGCAGGGAAGGGGTTTTTTTCTGTTACACTTTTGCTGAAGAAGTGATAATTTTCCATTACATTAATTAGCATTCGTTTAGGAAGGAAGGAAATTGCAAAAAAAAACGCGCCACTAGTGGACGTCTTGTAATCGAAGCTGACATTGATGTATTAGGGCACACTTGGTGATATGACGCATGTTTTCTTGTAAAGTGAAAGGGATAGAACCGTCTTCGACAACCTTTACTTTGTTAGATAAAAGAATGTGCTTATAATTATGTTTAAAATTTAATACGAATCTGATTGAAATGTTTTTCACTGTGGAACTGTAATTCGTTCTTATTTTATATTTTAAAATTTAGAAGATTTCCTCATTCTATTTCCTTCTGTTCACAGCAATAGGATTAAATGAAAGCAATAACTATGAAATTCAATAAAAAGGCTGACAGTATGATGTCCACTATAATCTTAACATAATTCCAACATCTTTTAAGTGTCGTAGATATATTTTAATTCAGTGAAGGATCTTCTTCATACTCTTGAAGTATCAAATATAATGCAAACAAATAGTTTTTCGTACTTCCAAAGATGGCGGCTGCGAAATGCCTTAGATATTGGTTATTGGAAAATCCATTAAAACCAGGATCTTTACCCCTTTTCGCAACAGTTGACACATTGCTAACGATTAAAGTAAACTTTAACAAATTCAAGAATCATTGGAAAAGTTCTTCTGAGGCCATGTAGTTCTGAAGATAAAACACTACTGTGCCACACCGTTTGTTGCACACCGAATCGCAAATATGATTATGCAAATCAAATCCACCCAGGCACATGCTGATCATACGATACCTCTCACACATTTCAATCACAGTTGGTTCGAGATTAATTTTTCGCGATTAGTATAGTGACACCATGCAATGACGCTAATAAATAGGCACCGGCGGTTCAGGCACGATCGCGTGCAGTGTCATGGTGTCGGAAATTGAACATCACGTGATCGGTCGCATTTGTAAATGATATTGTTTACCTTGATACTCTCCATGCGCTGCCTGTTAGCGCCGCTGAAATCCAAGCTGTTTGCGGCTTATAGATTGCCGTTCAGATACTTCTCGATGCTAGAGAGGTATTCGGGTGTTCAGCTCTAGCTGGAACTGTTAGTTCACGTTACACACCGTTCAATGCGCACTATTTGCCACCGCACCAACTGAGTTCGGTTATAATGTTCTTCTCGACAAAAGGGTAGAACCAGGTGTGAAATGATTTTTGGAATTAGAAAACACTTTATCAAAGGCAGACACGATCCAAAAAGCAAAAGCTATCGGCAGCTACAGCTCGTCCACGCCGGATGATGCTTTGCAAACGCGGAAGATCGACACAGTGTTACTGTTAGGACCAACAGTGAAATACTTGGCGGTGGCAAAATTGTTTTCTCATTTATATATAGAGAGGATAACGGCTGTGGCGGCTTCCCCAAGCACTACAAACCATCGGCAACGAAAGCATCGGCAACAACAACAGCAACACCAACAGCCCACAATCGGTCCCAGCATCCCTCAATTGGCCCGGAAAGTCCTCCCGCCAGCATGCGTTTGGTTGCGAAAAGAAGACACACGCAGCCATGCTGAGCGGGAGAGAAACATTCGATACAGGAGGGAATTCGCCTCGTGACTGATAGTGGTTGGGGATGTGTGAAAGAGCAGCAAGATGAGTGTGTGTGTGAGAGAGAGAGTGAGCAAAACGAAGCAAAAGCTTCGGTGAGAAAAAGAGACGTTCGTAGCTGTTGCGCACAGGCGAAGATGCTAAAGCAACAACCACCCCCCAGAAGGAGGAGGATGCTAACCGAAAAGGAAATGAAAGCTCACAGCACACATGGCACTACCGGCCAATCGAACGAAGCTTTCATATTCGCTACAATGTGGGAGAATGATACATTTTTCTTCCTCTTTTGCTAGAACTTTAACTCTATCAGTTTTAGTTACATCTTAGTAAATACTATTTTTATCTTATCTTTTGTGTTTATTTTACTTAACTTTTATATTGATTTTTCTCAACGTACTGACATCATTTGGGAAAGATTATTTATCACTTCTAAAACAAAACCATGAAATGTGTTGCATTTTTAAACTTTTCACGTGTAGCAGCAGTAACATAATGATAATAAATATAAATCACTCCTTTGCTCAACAAAAAAACACCTTGGGGACTAAAATTAATCTTTAGTGTTCATTTATCCACAATAATTACTTCATTCTATTACGGCAGGTCGTTGCAACGCTCTAAAGACTTGTCATAAAATATGAAAAGTATGGTGCTGTAAAAATGTTTCATTAAAGTTAAGATACAAGCACCATAGAAATTGTGTTATCTTTTCAAACTATTTTTAGCTTTTAAATGTTGTGTTCAGTCAAAACTAAACATTAAGTTTTAAATTTTAATATAAAGTAACCATTTACTGTTCAGGTAATGGCAATACAAGAGCTTTTTATAAGTTTGAGGCATTTTTATATCTTTTTTAATATCTTGCTTCTCCCAAAATTCAAGATTAGAGCTAAAAGCTAGCTTCTAGAGCTTAGGAATCCTTGCTTTTGCTTATTTCTTCATAGATCTTTAGGCTCTAGGGAACCGGTCCAGAGAAGGTTTGATAAAAATCTGGCTGTGTAAAGGGATAACTACCACTACACTCCAAAAGAAGTTCCTCCAAATTTGAAGTGAAGTGTCCTCGCCTTGAAAGCTCTTAAAAACGGAAATATTACTATATTGGCAGAAATTCTAAAAGGGACAAGGACATCAGGACTTGTAGAAATGTTGGGTAATAATGTCCAAAACGTTTCTCAGGAAACCCACATTTAGAAATAGGAGAATTCGGATATGAGTTCATTTTTTTTTTTGAGCTTTGACTTTGTTATTTCTTGGGATATTCTGAGGCCTCCAACTTCAAGGGAATGCTATAAATATTTTGTTTACTGTTTTATTACCTTTAATTTAAAAAAAAATGCTCAAACACATTATAAAAGCCACAGATGAATGTAAAACAAGAATAGAAACTAAATCAATAATCCATTGCTGGCAAACTTCAAAGTACACACATGACTATTGAGGTTTATTTGCGTCAAACCATACCCTATCTTACGGTCGTCGCGTGTTGCCGTACAGAAAAAAAACGAAGAAGATAATAGCCACGTCTTGCCAGGCATTCGTAACCTAGTTCGTGGTGGAGATGGGCAAAGCGTGGGGAGCAAATTTGTGCTTGATGTCCTGAAAAATGCTACTTATCTTCCAACCCGCACAAACCCATTCCCATATCGCAGACCACCACTGGGAAGTGTCCCACTGTTATTGTGTACATGCGCCACGGCGAACACTGAACGGAAGCAGGCAACGGCATCTCGTTATCGATGCCCGTTCACATCGTGCTTATAATTTAAGTTTAATTTTATACATTTTCCAGTGGCGAAAAAAAAAGGAGACGCGAAAACATCAACAATATTGACGTCCTCCTGTACGGTAGAATTAGACGTGACAGCCAGCAGCATATGTCAAGCCAGGGTTCATTCTGATAGTGACTTCCATTGGCGAGTGCCGAACGTGAATGGTAATCGCACGGTTGGACAACAATACGCACAAAATTATGGTTTTATAACCTGATCATTTCATCCTGTAGCTTCCTGTAGTAGTGAAGAGTGGACCTGATGAACGGAAATAGCCACCGAAGGAAGGATGGAAGGATGGTCGGGTTTTACTGGATAACGGGTAGGGTAGTTGAACGCATCCGGCACAGCGCGTAGTATCAAGGATACGCTTTATGGTCAGCTAGCTCTCCCGCTGGTTTGCCTTTTTTCCAATTAAACGTAACCGTACGGTCCAACTCCACTCTGACGTCAGCGTTCGGGCGCGTGGTTTTCTTCATAAGAGAAGATATATTCATACGCCGCGATGGATGGCTGTGAATTGCCTCAAGATATGTGGTGCTGTAAAATGGTCGTCCTGTTACGTACAAAAAGCTAGCCCACAAACGCACACGTGACCGTTCCTTGATTACATTTGGCTTTCGGACCGGTGCCGCGTCGTCTGTGAAATGTTTGGCAGGAATTTTAATCACATCCCAACTTTGGTGGATATGTTTCTGTTGTTTTTTCTTTAATTTTCTTTCCCCCGGTTTTTTTTTTTCTTCTCACACGACCAGCGTAACATTTATCGCCATCTGTTCCATGCGGGATCACTGTTTATGACTCATAAACAGCAATCAACTATGGCATCTTCCAATTAGTTTGCGTTCGATAGATAAAAAAAAGCAGTCTTGTCCCAGACGCGAGCGTGTCGCGATCGCCGCTAGGAGAAATGTTCCGATCGGGTTCGATTGGAATACCCGGAGGGTGCGGGGGGGAGTGACTTGGGTTGGTGAGGTTGCCAACCGTTCGCTTAAACTGCCCTAGGAATCGCTCAGCACCCAAAAAAAACAAATTGGTGCTATCATTGATAAACCGCAAACCCGACACAATGTTCATTAACATTCGATTAGCATACAGATTTGACGTTTCGCTATTTATGGGCACGAAACGCGTTCGGGAGCGTACCAAAAAACCGGTGCCAGGTTGTCTGCCGTGGCGGCACCTGTTTGCATCAAATGGATGGTACCCGTTGCCCGGCTGATCCCACTTCCCGATCGACAGGACGCAATGGTGTGTCCTCCCCAGCGGTGTCCAGGTTGAGGGCATGGTTTTTGCTCGAATTTTCATCTTATCGCGAAAGCTTCACTCATTGAGGTCAACCCGCGGACGGATGATCCCGTCACACACACACGGCAACACAATTTCGGATCGATCCAGGTGTGGTCAGCGCTAGCTTTTTTTTTTTTTTGCCGTGGGGCAACTGTCAAAAGTCAAACTTCACATCAAACAATCGACGGTTACGCCGCCGGCAAACCGATCCATTAACAACGTGGCTGGATCCCGCCGCACCGAGAACGCAACGCCAACTTCTGGTCATGATGGAGCCCACCATGGAGATTGCAATGCGCAACGAGAGGTGAGTCACTGCCAAATATATTTATATTTTCCCGCGTACTTTCGGTCCTCCTGTCGTCGTAACTTATATGTTAATCGGGCTCGTTTAGCGTGTACACCGCCGGAAACCGAACCAGTGAAGATGCAGAAATAAGAGTACGTGGGGGAGGGGGGAGAAAAGACACAACAAACAGGTAAAACAACAAATCATTAATCAAAAAACAATTTACCGGCCTGGTGCGAACCGGTTCGGTCGGTTGGGCCTCGAACGATGAGTTGCCTGTTGTTGCTGTTTTTTTTTTGCCAGGATCACGGCCAAGCATTTAGATTGATTCATTTGCATCCTTTGGAAGTGGACCGCGGCTGGCGAATGGAACGGAACGGGCCAATTTGTTGGCCGGTGGAGCGCGCGGACCTGATCGGCAAGAATCTTTTTTTTTTCCCAGAATCAGGCCCAAGAGCAATAACATAACACGCTGAAAATCACGAAATGGTTTACATAATATAAAATTCTGTCCGAGTTGATTGGTGTGTGCAGAGCGTGTTGTGGCGTGTAGCATTTAAATAGTCAATTATCTATGCAGGAACACCACACACCTGTTGCGCTTAGGCGAAACGATCTTTCACGATCTAATTTCTTTGGCGAGTAGAACCTTTTTGGTATTTTTTTTTAATATAAAAATGTGTGAAAAATGGTTTTATTTTTCAAATTGGCTTTTTGTTAATGAACAGGTAAATATCCTGTTTGTAAAATAGCCAACTAGGAACTAGATGCCGCCATCTTGCACCTTCTCCGCGGTAGATCGTTTCTTTGATCGTTCCGTTAAAAAAAAACGATCAAAAATCGCACACGACCTCCGCCGAAGATCAAAACAAACCGACACGAGCGAATGTCAAAGCAATATTTGCACTTGTCACAATCAATACGACGCACCCCGGACGTAGGATGATGGCAGCTGCCGACGTAATCGAGTGCTTCCCACACGGGGAACAATTTAGTAAAATATGGCTAGTGGTGATCAACGGCGATCGGACATCGGAGCATCAATATCATCAATCGATATGTAGAATCACACCAACGGCACGGCACGATTGGAACATCCAGGACCTCCCACCAAGGATCCACAGCACACACACACACGCCTGCGGTGGTCGAGAAACAACGACGACGGAGTAGTATCGGATTGGTTAAACGGTTGACCTATGTCACCCCATTCCCAAGGCATTGCGAGGTATGCGAGAACTGGTTGTTGTTGTTTTGTGTGTTCGGTGTATACTTTGCGCCATATTGCTTCGACAAACTCGCTGGTTTTTGCTGGTTTCCATTAAAGCGTTTTTTTTTTATGTCGAAGATCTACTTACTCTGTACCCCAGAAGTAAGCTGTCAGTGCCACACGCCTCGGGTTTCGCACACACTGACAGCAGTATGACTTCTGGTCGAAATCCCACCCCTACCGTACATCGTCCTCTCGTCCCTTTTTTTCCCCCCGCAGCCCCTTCCTTCGAGAAGGACGGACGTGCGCCAAGCTGTCTGACAGTGCTCGACACGAAGAAGTTTATCGGTGTGGCGGCGATCAACCGCGATCCAAGTGTTGGCGAACCTGGGCGCGGGGGCAATTAATTTGCGACTGGCAGAAGATCGCGATTGCACTAAATGAAAATAAATCAAGCATGCAGCGGCAAAAAAGGAGGCCAGCTCGTGCACATATGCGAGTACAGCCACCACCAGTTGTACTATAGCCACCCGTATTTCACGATGCTGACATATGATGCGTTGGTTGTGTGGTTAAAACACTCAAACAAGAACATCGATTGTACAAGTGTTTCGAATCTTTATTAATGGAATGTTTGTTATGGTGCCACCGCTGGTAATGTTTCAACTAAAGTAGAAGTATATAAATTACAAATAATTTATTTTGTTACATTAGAAAATTTAATAATGTTTGAACTAATACTTCTGAATAATTCTTTTAATAATAATTTAAAAAGATATTAAAGACATCCGGATTTAAAAGACTCGTTCCAGATTTAAAAAGATATCAAAGAGTGTGAATCAATTCTAGTTGGAATTTTCGGTTATTCGACTTCTTCATCTGCTTTTGCGGGACCAGTTCCTATGTGGCCTAGTGAGATTATGTTTTCAGTTAGCATATGCATTGCTTAATATGTGATCCTTACAACTCCTGTCCATCCATAGTATTTATGTAAAATCTATATTCTTTTTACACTAATTTGTTTAAAATTGTTGTCTTAAATTTTTCTTATCAAATGCAATGTTTTCAATGCAAATTATCTCAAAAATGTTGTTAATTAAGATACAATCTTCAAATAACTGAACTTAACTCTAAATCGCAACCTGATCTGTGTTACTTAAAAACGGTAAAATTCAAAAATTCGTTTGAAATTGCCGCGATTGCAGCATGCATTGCGTTTTGGGCCATTTGGGCCATTTGCTTATGTGCAGCTGTCAAAGTTTGTTTTGTTTTTGTTTGACGCGAATCCGTCTGGGTTGGGATTTGAATCGGCGCATTTTATCGTAATTTTGTGATTCCTTTCGCGAAATCATGTAAAATGAAGGTAAATAAAACACACGCAAGCAGCTTTCTGGTGATAAATTGCAGTTCCTTTTTGTTTTTAGATTCAAACCATAGCAATACATGGCACCATTTTCTGCACGTCCGGCAGCCACAAGGCATCGGCAATTTTCCTCGACAACGAGCTTGTTATCACCTCCGGATTAATTTTGAGTGATAACGAAAGCTGCATCGAGCAGCTAAGTAATGCGGTCATGCACAGCTCGGTCGTGGAGATCGGTAAAGCTGCCAAACTAAACGACATTTCGCAGCTGGATTTTCGTGTCGTTTGTAAGCATGAGAAAGTGTTGCGGGAACAACCTGCCCGGGCCTACCAGATCGTGTACTCCCGGAGGGTGAAGGAATGCCTCGAAACGATGCTAGAAGGATTGCACGTGTGCATCAACGGTGACATGAAACCAGTTCGATTATATGCCACTCTCTTTGCTAGCATCATTGTACTGTCCACAAACGTTTCGAAACGTGTTTCGTTGGATCAAGTTAAGTTAGTATTCGAACGACTTCAACCATCTGACAACGTGAGGGTTAAGCTGCTGGATAAGGTAGTAACGGTCTCTACGCCCTTTGGAGATGAATCTTTCTTCAACACGCTGCATGTGGGACATGTTTCAAACATTTTCGGCGAACAGGACTGTGTGCTACTGCTTGACACACATCTCAGTTCTGGCTGTCAAGGAGGAGCCGTGTACAACTACCATATGTAAGGAGTAGACGAACACTATTCGATTAAGGATAACCGAATTAGTATGTTTTCTTTGTAGGAAATTGCAAGGTATGCTTATCGGTGCCACATTTATGTATCGCAATGAAAACGTTAGCTTCCCGCTGGCAATTAATATGGAAGAAATTATGAGCATCGTTTTAAACCGGAGAAACTTGTGCCAAAGCATATCGATGAGCTTGCCGGTACAGGCATTTCAATCCGTTTGCATGATCGACTCGCAAGGATGCTGGGGAACTGGATGTGCATTTGAACTGAACGGGAAGCATTACATAATTTCCTGCGCGCACGTGCTTGCAACGGTATGTATAGACGCAATGTTTAAACAAAATAGCAACTAAGCTGATCATTTTGATTTGCAGGATAACATTACGTGCGTGTTTAATGATCGAACAATAATGCACCCGAAACTTGTGTACAAAAATCCTGTCTTCGATAGTGCGTACGATATCGCACTGATGGAGGCCACCTTCGAAGAGGCGCAATCGTCGAATTGGTACTGTCAGCTAGCTAATTACATTCCACGCCTTGGTCAACGGTTGTATGCCGTTGGATTTCCCGTGTTTAAATCATTAGCTAGTGGAACGGTCTTTAAGCCCAGCGTCATTCCGGGGCGAGCCACAAAGTACAGCGAGGGTATCCTGTTCACGGATTGTTCCATTCAGTGTGGTAAGTGTCCTAGATAGTTGTGCTTCAGTCAGTCATTACTATATTTCATCATGGTTTCTCAGGGCAAAGCGGTGGTCCTATATTCGATGAGAACGGTTTATTGGTAGCCATTGCTGTGTCGAATTTTAAAAGTTCTTTAGATAATCTGATCTACAACTGTCACAACATGTGTGTTCCGCTGAAGGATATTTACAGCATTTTGGAAAACTTTTCCAAAACAAGTGGTAATATAGAAATCTGTGGGATATAGCAAGGACATACATAATGGCTCTTTTGTATTCCCTTTCTAGATAAAGCATCCCTCGCAGGGTTACAGGCTGACTGGAGCGTACGCTCAAAGTGGAAACTAAAACCTCCAGTTATTCTAAATAAACTATAGCGCCAGTAAGCCACTCAGATGCGGATAAACGGTTTTTTTTTATACATTTTTGGGGGTGAATGGGAAATAGGATATTACTTGAAACGGTGCAAAGTTTGAATAAAGCGATATTTTTCATTTGAAAGGGATAAATTAAATTCTACTAAATTTGATTTTCACCTAGGAAGCGCTGAAGGTTAACATTCGCACAGTGGGTGTGAAAATTACACACTACAGGTCAACAGCGCGTTTCCAAAGTTTTCCAAAATACGCAAAAAATAGGTTTTAATTTACAAAACGCCCATATTTTATGCTTTTACATTAATTAACCCACTTTATTAAGCTTCATCTGGTAAGAAAAACATCACAAAAAAAACACCAAAATCATGTGATCCCATTGTGCCATCAGTACGTCACTTTGTTTACGAGAAAAGTCACCGAAAAGATTGAAAACATTTGGTGCTCGTGAGCAGTGGGTTTTTTTCCATGCTTTTGTTCTGAGTGAAAAAAAAGATACGACCAATGTTGTGAAGGATGAAATAAGAATTGCGTAAAGGCAAGACAGAGAGAAGTCGAGTGTAATACAGTATTGTGAAG
This sequence comes from Anopheles culicifacies, assembly GCA_000473375.1. NCBI lineage: Eukaryota > Metazoa > Arthropoda > Insecta > Diptera > Culicidae > Anopheles > Anopheles culicifacies. Next base: position 10,225 of record AXCM01004675.1, on the reverse strand, counting down.
AAAGCACGCACACGCGAAGCAAAGCTGCTGCGGAGTTGTTGGTGAACGCGCGGAAAAACTTCGGTAGAAGGTGGAAACCCCAAAGGCAATTTCACGTCCATGCCGAGCATGTAGCCCATCGGTTTCAGCAGTACAAACAAACACACAACGTAGCGGGGAACGGAAAGTTGGTTCATTCACTATTAGCTTGCACGCGGTAGTTTATCCCTTTTTAGCCCTAGCCGTCGTTCGTAGTATGAAAATCGTAGTGTCCGAAGCGAAGGTAGTGGAATCCCGTGGCAACATCGAGCAATCAACGTCGTAGAATCGGGTAGGCTGCAGTAAAATAACGCGCGTGAATCATAGTTAGCTCCCGTAGTGAATTGAAAGCAATTGACACCGTGTTGTGGTCACACATTGCCGTGCATGCAAACAGTGCAAACTAACACACACGCATATAGATGTTGTAGAAGCTCGTTTCGGGCCTTTGCTTTTCTGGTGGGTGCATCATAATTCTATGCAAACTATCCTGGAGCGCACAAGAAGCAAACTCGAAGAAAAGCAAGAGCAAAAATCACGCCAACTAGATTAATTATTTTATATGGGTTGTCGCATTTCGTCTTCGAACAATGAAAACCTGTTCACACCAACGGAAGACAGTGAAATGGCCACTACAAGCCACCAACCGACCGTGGATTACAAAGCGCGCCTAGAGCGGAAGCAGTGCCTGGTAAAAGCATTACAAATATAATGTTTTCCCCCGCCTTTCGTTTCCTCTCATCTGTCATCGTTAGATTGGCTCCCTTAGTAGTGTACATACTACACCTCATCATCATCATCATCATCATCATCTCACCCCGCTGGTTCTGAATTTGGGGGAAAAATATCGATTTTGACTAAATGGCCTATTTTTTCTGCCCACCACAGGCAAAGGAAACACCGGAACCAATATACGATTTGGAGGATTGCAATCTTAAAGATGTGCCCGCCGGTGTGTTCGTTATGTGTAAGGTCCTGCGGAAGGATGCGCTCACGCTGGCAAAGAACAAACTGTCGTCCCTCGGTGCGGGTGGCACACTGGACGATCTACTCTTACTGCAATCGTTAAATCTATCGTACAATCGTTTCAAGAAGCTGCCGGAAGATATTTACAAACTAGAAAACCTCAGGGTAAGGGCACACACTGTTCCGTTTACCGGTTCTCTGTTTTGTATCGGTTTTAATTGCAAACTCTGTTGGTGTACGCTTTGCTTTTGCAGGAACTATTTTTAGCGAACAACGCCTTGGAGAAACTACCGACGACGATAGGTCGACTAAAGAAATTGGAACTGCTCAATCTTTCCGCCAACAATCTAGCGAGCGTGGAACAGATAGCGTTCATGACCAACCTTAGAGTGCTGGACGTTAGCGGCAATGTGCGTCTTTCTCAGCTGCCCAGCCAGCTGGCAACGTGTGATAATCTCGTAGATATTGTGCTCGATCCAGCATACATAGTGAATCCACCGGCCGATGTAGTGGCCGGCGGTACGTACGCCATCGTTAAGTATCTTTCGACGGGTGAGTTCCATCGGGATCCGAGCGGGAAAACTGATGTCGATGGTACCGTGTCTCAGCTATCCGATCGCCAGAAGGCAACCACGTCCGCGTTCCTCGCCAGCGAGCGTTCCGAGCTGCGCCAGCAGGAACTGGCCCGCGAACGGTACGAGCAGGAACGGAAGCTGCTGGAACGGGAACGGTTGGCATTCGAGAAGGACATGCTGACGGAGAGCAAACTGCACGAACAGCAGCAACTGCGGAAGCAGATGTTGCTACAGCAGCTGATCGAACAACAGAACCAAAACGAAACGCAAGTGCACAAGCTGCAGCAGGAAAAGCAAACGGAACGGGAACGGCTTATCGATAACATTATTAAAGGTAGCAAATCTTGAGGGAATTTTTGTGTGTTTATATGGAAGTTTTTAAATGTTTCACGTCTTTGCATTCTCCCCGATAACAGATGATCAAAAATCTAACGAGCTGGTAAACAATTTGCTCGCACTAAAGAACGGTCCCGATCCGGCCTTTCTCGAGCAGGAACGGGAAGAGCAGCAGCGTTTGCTCGAGCATCTGCACATCCAGCAGAACGATCTGCGCAAACAGGAGGTACTCGGTGCGATGACCAATCTCTTGGAGAACGAAATCAACATCATACAGAACTTTCACAACCAGCGCGATCAGTCGTCGCGCAGCATACTCGAGCGCGAGTACGAGACGAACAATCTGCTGAACAATGTGTTTTTGAACTATGACAAAAACCGGCAAGAGGTTATCGACCAGATCACGTTCGATGAGGACATACAGAAGAGTGCGGTGGCGGCACTGATCGCACGGAACGATTCCCGCACCTGGGGCTTGGTGGAGCAGGTGCGCATCGTTGAAACGCAGCTCGCTGCGCTAACGCTGTACGAGATCGAACGCAAGAAGAGTAACCAGGACGATCAAATTGTATGTGTGTGTGTGCGTTATTTGTCGATGCCGTCTTGGATGTGATGTACTTAGCGCTTTTCGCGTTTGTTTGTCGCTCTATTTGTAGATCAATTTGACCGATCAGCGTATAAACCTGACGTACGTTCTAACGGATTTGCTCAAACAACAGGACCAACGAAAGCAGCAGGTATTATTCAACATAACATTCCACCCGTCTTTTTTTCTCAAATCGTTAACATGATTTCTTGTTTAGCTACTGGATACACTGAAAATAATCGAAAAGCAGAAGGAAAACGAACAAACGGATTTCTGGCTGCTGCAGTACCAGCGGCTACTCGATCGACAGCCGGCCGAAGTTACGCACGATACCGCCTCTATCGATCCGGTACTGGGTTATCAATTCTTAGCGAATGGTGTCGTGCACTGTTTGCCCTTCCTGTCGAAGATATGGCAAAACAAGGACAAGGAATTGTGCAACGTTACCGAGCAGGATTTGATGAATGCCGGCGTACAGAATCCCACCGACCGGCAGGGGATTTTGCAATCGATCGCAAACTATTACGATTATTTGAACGGTCGAATTGAATATCCGGAAGGGGAATCGGTCACAGTCACCCCAATGGCAACGGCACCGATCGAGGAGGAGTATAACCGTGCGGATGAGCGTAGCAGCAGCTCGGTGGAGATGGGTTTGGAGGTGGAACCAACATCCCCGTTGCCGAGTGGTCCACGCCGCTCTAGACCAGTGCCGGAATCGAACGAAGCAATTAGTCCCGTAAGCTCGGGTACTGGGGTGGCACAATTTGCTGAATGCGTCATCTGCATGGAGCAAGTGGTAAGAGTAATATTCGACCTATGACAGTGACAAGTTTTTAAAATCCCCCCTCCTTTTCGTACCAGGTACAAGTGATATTTTTACCATGCGGCCATATGTGCTGTTGCTCGGGATGTCATACAGAGATTCACGATTGTCCGATGTGCCGTGCCTACATCGAGAGGAAAATCAAAGTCATACAGCCTTAGCTTCTATTCGCCGGATGCCATTTTAACGACCACTTGTGTAAGCTGAGTCCCGCGTCTATTGACAGCAGCCAATTGCTAAACTTATTCGCTCTCTCTTTTAGGATCATGTCACATACCGCGGCAATAAAAAGGGGTGAGAAGGAGAAAAATCATTTATCAAAAAATACGAAAAAAAGGAATTTATGAAATTTATGGATCACCCAACAAATTAGTAGCCTAAAATCAACTATATACACACACACACACACACGGTTAGTCAAATTAACATCGATTGCATATTATACTTCTAGTCCAAAATTTAACCTTTCCTGAGTTTCTACTCTTCATCCTTCGGGGCATCTTTCTTCAGCTATGAACTAAAAAGCTTGAAATGACGTTTTTTAACTAAACACACACACAAAAACATCAATTATCATATTATCAAGTCCAATTCAAAATTGGTTACAACCATACTTGGGCCCATTGCTCTTACGCACGACCAGACTTTGGGCCCTTTATTTCGTAAACGCTTTTTCAAAGCTTTCAGCAAAAAATTAACGAAAAACACGCGAAGAAAACAAACAATTATTCTACAAAGAAAGTAATCATATACCGAAATTACGTCTCGTTTTAGTCAGTAAGATAAGAGCAAAACACCAAACACATTTTGCCATTTAAAAAAACAAATAACTCTAAACGCATTGATATATTATCGTTCCAAACGAACATAGAACTAGGCTAGGGGGGAAAGGGGGTGGGTTGTTTCATTCATTTTCCAAAAGATAATCATATCGTCCGTTACGTTTCTGCCGATCGCCGAAAAGGATCGCAAAGAGTGTTTTGTGTGTTTGTTACGTTTGATTGTTATCTATCGCAAGCAACAATGCACTGGGGAGAAAACGAAACTCCAGTGGAAACAGACATCTATATTAAAGATCACAAACAAAGGATCACGTCCGTTGGGGCACCAATTCGTTTGTTCGTCTGTTCCGCTTTATTATACATTTACCGTACAAATGTTCGTGTTGCGTTCACATTAAATTTAGAACAATTTCAAACAAGTTGCAAATTGTAACGTTTTTACACCAGACACTCACACACATAAGATGCAATTAATTCACTTTTGTTTAGAGAGTGCCTTTCACGCAAATGAATAACACTAGTGTCTAATCTGTGGAGAGCAACAGCAAGAGACAGAAAGAGATCCTTTAATATATAACCCTTTGTCCCCCAAATCCATGGGGGAGGGGGGCTTTCATAATATCCACAATCGTGTTGAGGGTTATCGAAGTTTAAGTTTTACCATATCAACATCATTTTAAACACACGGAATAAAATGCATTTACAGTTGCGCACGAGAGCAAAACAACATAAGCGTATGTATGTAACCGTTACTTGCGTACGAAGCTCTGCATAAACGTTTGCATTTTAGTTAAAGTTTAGTTACAAGCGAACAAAAGCAAAAGCAAGCAGCTGACTAAGTCGGTTTAGTCGTAAAAGCATCAACAACACGTATATATTATTAACTATCTTACAATCACAAATACTGTAACGTGTTCCCTGCCGGTTTCCCTGGAACTTCTCGTGCATTTTACGTTCGTCCGGGTATGTGGTTATGGTATTTTTATGTTTTGTTATAAGGAATGTTTCAAATAAAGTTTTATCGCATTAGTTGTGTAGTTTTTTTGGTTTTTTTAGAATATAAAATTCGAAATTATCCGTCAGAGCCCGTTCATTAATAGTGTGGGGTTAATGAAATGAATTCGAGTTAATGTTTTGGACCAAATAAATGGCTCCGATAGCTTTATATGCACATATGCTTCAATGTATGATCAATTACCAATCATTATCATCGCTTTTCGTTCATTAAAATCTTTTGTTTTCTTAGAAACAATGTTCTCCATGGAGGGCCAATTTTCTCTGTTTTGGGTGTAAGCAGTGCCGGATCAACCTAGGAGCGCAGGGAGCGGCCGCTCGGGGCCTCGCTAATGAGGGAAATGCTGGCAGTTAAGGTGTCCTCGCTGGTTAAGGGGGCCTCGCCGATGAGGGAAATGCTCATAGCGTTCTCGAAGAACAGGAAATAATATAGTGAGTGAACTGAGTGAGTGGGTGAGTGTACTACACCTCGCAGAGAGAGCAGTTGGGAGTATGCATGCACACAGGGACCTCTGCCTAGGTGCCAAATATATGGGCCAATGTCATCCCCCCCCGCTCCCCTCCCCCCTGCCAGAATTTTCGAAGCGAGTCAACCATACAAGGGCCTCCACTGGCATTCCGCTCGGGGCCCTCACGGACCTTGATCCGCCACTGGGTGTAAGATACAGCATCCACCGAGAAGGTATAAATACATTCTTTCCGGAACATGCATGCTGCATCATTAATCATAATGCAAGATCTTAGTTGTAAGTTCCGTTGTAGTATTTATTCAATTTGTTCATTGTACTGGTGGTTGTTTGAACACTAAAGACGACACATCGTGATCATCGCGCAAAGTGCAGTAAGTGACGCATTTTAGTGTTCAATTAGTTATCTTACTTATACAGCTTAAATGCCTTAGTACCTATTAACGATGTGTTGTACCCTACTGATCGAGGTAGAGAACCGTTTTTATAAAACGTAAAGTACATTCATGAGAATCGGATCCACACGCAAACACAAAACAATAATATCCGAGGTAGCTTACAAATAAGAAAATACAATATAAAAGAAGTTTTTTTTCAACTGGAATAGTTAAAATAATTGTAACAAACGTGTTTACTTGCTGCGTCGATGAACTTTACCGCCATAGCGGACAACGAACGCATTGACGTTAAATTTACGCTTGCAGCCCTCATAGTTCATGTAACGAATTTTGCCAAAAATTTCCCGCTCCTTCCATCCCTGATCGTGTATTCCCGCGATCGACCACATGCACCCGACGTACCCGTTCGGATCGCGCCCATCCAGGCTGTACCGATCGTTCAGATAGATCGCCGTCTCGAGCGCCTCCTCCGGTGTTTTCGTCCACTCCAGTATCTTCTTCGCCCAGTACATCCGCAGAAAGCCGTGCATCTTGCCTTCCCGCACCATCTGCAGCTGGGCCGAGTTCCACAGATCGTCGTGCGTTTTGGCCGTCTCCAGCTCCTCCCGGTTGTAGCAGTACACACGCTTATCCTTCCGATGGTCGTCCAGCGTTTTCCTGGCCCAGTCGTACGCCCCCTTCAGATTGTCGTAGTTTTTGTTGTGAAAGCAAAAGTTGTCCGACAGTTCGCGGCGCACGATCGCTTCCTCGCAGAAGGACGCAACGCTTTCGCTGTACCGCTTGCCATACTTTTTCACCGTCAAGATTGCGCGCTGTACCGAGATCTGTCCGAAGTGGAACCATGGCGAAAGATTGGAGAGTGCGTTCTCGGTCGGATCGTTACGTTTGTCGTTAAACTTTCCCAACCGCTTTGTGACGAAGCTTTGCAGCGTTTTTACACCTCCAGTGTAGCCCGGGGTAGCCCATTCGACTGCATCTACCGATCGGTCGACCAGCAGCGTATCCAGCACCTTGGTCCAGTTGATGGGATCCGCCTCGAACTTGGCCGTAAACGGATGCTTCACTAACGGTGGGAAAGGGGTCAGGTACGTTGGAAGATTATTATTCACCTTGTTGCGTATCGTACGTGCCGCATACTCCAGCTTGTCCGATGTAACCCACACCGGTACAATGTTGTGCGCATCGACCTGACACAGCGGTACCTCGACGGGGAGTGCTTGTTTCACCTCATCCACCCACTTCATCGGTACACGCAACGGGCTAAAATCGCACACCACCCCACCAATGTTGTGCTTCCGCACGAATGCCGGCACATTGTCACCGGCATTACCGCGCAACAGATGGAACTGTATGTTTAGCCTTCCGCACTCGTTCGCCACCTCTTCCAGACCGGCCAGCATGAACTTGAAATGGCGTATGGTAGCGTCCAGGAATTTCGGCACCAAATTGAAGCACACATGTAGCGGCAAATCGTTCTTGAGTGCCAGCTTTTGCGCGAACAGAAACGCCCAATTGTCCTGCACCCGGACGTCACGTGACATCCAGTACAGTACGCCACTTTTGCCATCCTCAATGCTTTTGGCGTCCGATAGAATGCGAACCCGTTTCTTGCTAAAATCGAAATCCAATATCGACTTTGCGGTTGCTTTACGATCTGCCTTGAAGAGCGCTACGTAGTCCTCGGGGTTGGCACCATCCGCCTTCTTATCGGATGCTTCCGGTGGGGGACCGTCATTGGGTTTGTGTTTCTTCGCTGCCGGTTCCTTAATGGAGGAGGAGGAGGATGAACTGGCCGATTTCTTCATGCTTGGGTTGATGGTAGTCCACGATGGGCGGATGAGCCTTTCGGGGGAAGAAATGTACATGAATATTTACTGATATTTTTCAATCGAAATGTGCATACCAACCTGTACGATGCCGATGTCAAGGATAACTCGATTGTTGAGAAAGCAATTAACCTTACGCAGAACATAAAACAGAAATACGGGGAGAGATGAACAGCCAGGTGCCAGAGACGAACAAATTGTGCAAGCAACACGCGCGCCTTTTCCAGGTTTGTGTACAAACACGTTTCCGCGGAATCTGTCACTTTTCAACATGTGGTGAAATTTTGCCACACTATGGGTTCATTCAATGACGGGTGGGGCATAACTCTGGAAGGTAATTTAATTCTTTAAAAAAAAAAATCTTGTAAGAATAGTAGAAATACGTTTCAAAATACTACAAACAAAATAAGGATTGTTTTGAGAAAAAGGTGAATTCTTATTTAAATTCATTTGTCTTTTGTCCATATGTTTCCCACTGTGACTCTACACAAAACGCGCCGCTGACAAGAGCGTACGTGCTCTGAAACCGCGGTTTCAAAACGTCACGCAGCAAACTCGCGCTCTTTGTGTGCATGTAAACAACTTTCTGTAAGCTAGTTTCGTGTGTTTTTAAGCCTCTTTTGCAAGAAAATTACGCAGTTTACTTGTTCCACACACCGAAAATGGTCGAAAGGATTGAAGATTTAAACCTGCCCAACACATCGGTGACCAGACTGATCAAGGAAGCCATCCCGGCAGATGTGAAGGTATCGAGCGAATGCCGCATAGCGCTAGCCAGGGCAACGTCCGTATTCGTGCTGTATCTCACGACGACCGCCACGACGGTGGCCCAGCAAAAGAATCACAAATCCCTTACGGCCGATCACGTCCTTAAAGGGCTGGAGGAAATCGAGTTCGAAAGCTTCATTCAACCGCTCAAAGCAGAACTAGAAAGTAAGTGGGAATTAGTGAGAGCGGCAAAAACTGGGAGAATACTGCACTAAACTAATCTTATTTAATTTTAATTCTTTTTCAGGTTTTCGAAAGATGATTAAATCGAGAAAAGACAAAAAAGCTGCCAAACCTGACTCCGACAATACAGTGGAAGGTGCCGTGCTGGATTTGGAAAATATGGAAAACATGCAAAGCTCGTAATGACGAGTACGCCAACAGATGGGCCCATACACGCTTTAGTATGTAAGGAGTAAACATATTATCGTTTAATATAAGTGCGCTACGATTGAACAACCGTTTTCGGATAAAATGCACCTTTGTTCTGACTTTTGTTTATAAAGGTAATAGAAATATTATTCAATAACAAGCGACACAAAATTACATGCTAGTGTATCTCGCACAGCAAACGTTGATCGCTTGAGTGTGAGAAGTTTTCCGAAATGTGTGTGTATCCTTACACGGTTGGCATGGTTGAATTGCTCTCTACCGTTCAAAGGTGAGCCTCGAGGGCCCAAGCGGGTATTGCATTCTTTTCCCATTCCTTCTGGAAAAGCAGATATATTTTCATGGCCGCTCGTGCATCTTCTACCGAGTCGTGCGAACCATCCTGTATGTCTTCGCCTAGCAGAGCAAACGCGATACTTTTCAAACTAGGCGTCCCAAACGAGCCAGCCTTTTTCGCTATTGGACGGAATCGGGAGGTGTCACGGATGTTGCTGCGAGAAAGCAAAGGAACAAAACCATGGGTTAGATACATCAACTGTCTCACGGCCGAACCAGGCAGGGTTAAACAAAAAGGATAGCTTACTACTTGGGATGCCGTAGGTTTAGCACCAAAAGATCGTTTTTAAGCGCATGGCCCACCAGTATCTTGCCATGGATAATCTGCCTGACTAGCTCACGCACTGTGTTGAACTCAACACCGTTCGCTATATGTTCGGGCCGTATGCCACTGATGTCGGTTCTATAATCTATGACGGTTTCTTGTGGTTTTACGTAATGATCGATGATGACTGCTCCCTGCTCGTTAACGATGGATACACGTGCCAACATGTGCTCTTTACCGTCTAATCCAATTCCAACCATCTCACAGTCCAACGCAACCCGATCCGTTACCTCGGCCGACACCGCGTCTAGCGAGACTGGTCTGTTTTTGTATCCGACTCTTTTCGTCGACGGTTTAGCTGTTGAGGAAAGTCAAACAATCTAGGTGAATTGTACTGGAAAAACGAGTGTTAAATATCCTTTAGTTTACTTACATTTCTTCAACGATAGTTTTCCCAGCTGTTGTAAGATATCTGGAAAAGTGAAAAGGCACACACAAACCCATTATAAACATTGAACGTAAACAAACTGGCTCCAGTGCCATTGGCACACATTCCGCTACCTTTTTCTTGCCGCTGGGACATGTCTGACAACAGTTGGTGGGTAGTATTAGACGAACATAACTTATAATTACGTGAAATTGTACTACTTGAGGAAACGGTGCTTATGGAAC
>KI423791.1:11298-23880 GCA_000473375.1 Anopheles culicifacies | reverse complement strand
GCCATGATTCTGGACAATATGCGAGTGCGTGAGGAAAAGGGCATAGTGCGGAACGACATGATCAACATTCTGATGCAGGTGAAGCGAGGTGTACTGAGTCATCAGCGAGATGAGCCGGACGTCAAGGATGCAGGATTTGCGACGGTGCAAGAATCGGCCGTTGGCAAGAAGGCCATCACACGCGAATGGTCCGACAAAGAGCTGCTGCTTCCTGTTTTTCCAGTGCTTCCTGTTTTTCCTTGCCGGCTTTGACACTGTTTCAACCGCTCTTGGATTTCTGACATATGAATTGATGTTACACCCGGAGATACAGGAACGACTTTATGAGGAGATTGTCGAGGTGGACGAAAAGCTCAACGGTAAGCCACTGACCTACGAAGCCGTCCAGGGGATGCGTTATATGGACATGGTTGTGTCCGAGTCGTTGCGCCTATGGCCACCAGCACCGATGGTCGATCGGTACTGTAACCGGGACTACACGTTCGATGATGGCGAGGGACTACGGTTTAAGATCGAGAAGGGACGCAGTATTATGGTACCGGTGGCTGGTATACACTGCGACCCGAAGTACTTCCCCGATCCAATGCGATTTGACCCGGAACGCTTTAGTGAGGAAAACCGACACAATATCAACCCTGGAGCGTACCTTCCGTTTGGAGTTGGACCAAGGAACTGCATCGGATCACGGTTTGCACTGATGGAGGTGAAATCGGTCGTGTACTATTTGCTGAAGAACTTTACCTTCGAACGCTGCGATAAAACGCAGGTGCCTTTAAAGCTCAAGCATAGCATGGCTGCTTTAGCTTCCGAAAAAGGTATCTGGATACGATTCAGGCCACGGAAAGTTAGTAAGTAAGGAATTCCAGAGTTCTGTATATCAAGAACAAATAACTTTCAATAAAGTTGGACCATGAAATTAAGAAGATTCTAAATCGCGTTGTGTTAATGTTAATTAGATGGTAAGTGAACCATAAAACACCCTTAAAAGAAATAATGGATAACAAGAGGTCACATGTCTTGGCCGTCAGAAGCGCTGGATATATGCATATGATATCTCCGGCGTTTGTGAAAACATAAATTGCCACTGCCAAATAGTCCAATTAATGGAAGAGACGTAATTCCGCTAGATCGCTTTTGGAAACACAGCAAAGTTGTTTGTCATTGGCTGATGACTTAGGAGAAGTTGATAGATTAATTTTTCGTTGTCTCTCCTCCTTTCTTTGACGTCCCTCCTGTGAGACGTGTGGCAGCTAAATTGATTGAACTCCATGAACCCCATGGGTAGCGTCCGGGCATTGATAAGATATACCAAACAGTGGAGTTAATAACCAACATGGCAAATACGCGAGACGCGCACTCACGATGATGATGCTCATCATGTAGTAGGCTTTGTTTAATTATTCATTTTGCGTCCAATTTGCAACCGGAGATCGTAACCATAGTAACCCGGTGGGGTTGTCAGATGTTTATGTGTGTGGTTGACGCTGTGGATCTGTGCACTTCATCATAGAAGGTCAAAAGCATTGTGTAGATAACGTGTGTCTTTAATAGCGCCAATCTTTATCCAATTTTTCACAGAGTTCCCAGCCGAGAACGCAACCAGTGGACACATCGCGGAATAGTGTTGTACAATGGAGGTGAACTTAGTGTTTGTGATTGGAATCGTTTCGCTGCTGGCAGCGTTGTATATGTACCTGACGAGCAACAATAAATTCTTCGAACGGTTCCCCATTCCATGTCTTCCGGTTGAGCCACTGTTTGGAAGTTATCGACGAATATTACTAAAGCGGATATCATTAAATGAGTTCATTCGCTCAAGCTATGCATTATTCCCGGACGCAAAGTGAGTACACCTTTTAAGTCGTTTGGTTTACATTCTTCAAGTACTAAATCTGTTTTTGTTTTTGTTTAGAATGTATGGAATGTTTGAGCTGCTAACGCCAATGTTTGTAATCCGCGATCCGGAGCTAGTGAAGCGCATCACGGTGAAGGATTTCGATCACTTCATCAACCATCGACAGTTGATATCGACAGACAGCTCGAATTTTGATAACTCGCCCGTGCTTTTTACAAAGGCACTCTTCAACTTGAACGGACAGCGCTGGCGAAACGTACGTACCACGCTCAGTCCCACGTTCACTGGCAGCAAGATGCGCCAGATGTTCTCCCTAATTGTAGAGTGTAGCGAAAATATGGTACAGGCCCTGAAAACCCCCGTCGGACAGGAGTGCGAAATGAAGGACCTTTTTATACGCTTCACGAATGACGTTATTGCGTCCTGTGCGTTTGGAGTACGCATCAACTCGTTCCAGGACAAGCAGAACGTTTTCTTCAGCAATGGGAAAGATCTAACGAACTTCAGCCGTGTGCACATTTTCCTCAAGATAATGGGATTCCAGCTCTTTCCGAAGCTGATGAGCTGGCTGGAGATCGACATATTCGATCGTAAGCATGTGGAGTTCTTCACGGAGCTATTCAGACATTCGTTCCGGGAACGCGAACAGCATGGGATCGTTCGTCCAGATATGATCCACCTGCTTATACAAGCCAGCAAAGGAAAGCTACGCCATCACGAACCACAAGATTCTGAAGAAGTGGAGAGCTTTGCAACGGCAAAAGAATCAAACGATGAGAAAGTAATTCCGGAAAACGCAGTACCACTTACGGAGACTGAAATGGTGGCTCAATGCTTGATATTCTTTCTGGCTGGTTTCGATATAATCGCCACTTCAATGTCCTTTCTGATGTACGAGGTGACCATAGCTCCCGACATTCAGCAACGTTTGTATGAGGAGATCCGACAAGTAGCAGAGTCACTGGAAGGAAAATCGATCACCTATGATGCCCTGCAAGGCATGCGTTATCTAGACATGGTTGTCTCAGAGTCCCTACGCAAGTGGCCACCCAATCCTGCCTCGGATCGGCAATGTAACCAGGATTACAAGGTCGTTGGAGAGGGTGATGCTCCTGACATCATTATCCCCAAGGGTGCTACAGTATCCATTCCCATAGTTGGACTACACCATGATCCACATTTCTATCCCGATCCAGAACGATTCGATCCTGAGCGATTTAATGAAGAGAATAAACAGAAAATTCCATTAGGAGCTTATCTTCCGTTTGGAATAGGGCCACGTAACTGCATCGCATCCCGGTTCGCTCTGATGGAAGTGAAGGCTATCGTGTACCATCTGCTACTGTATTATGAGTTTCAGTGCTGCGATCGTACGCAAGTACCAATTCAATTGGCTAAAGGATTAAACCCTTTGAAGGCAGAAAAGGGCATCTTTCTAAAGTTAATGCCACGACAGAGAGAATAGGATTCACTCGCTTTCTCTCATTTTTAGGGTCTTGGTTTAATACTATTAATCTCATATATCCAGAGCACACTACAACATTTATGAAACAATCAGTATTGCACAAATAAGGCTCAATAAAATGGTTCTAATCCATCTTTAGACACTAAACTGTTTGAAGGAATTTGTAATTAAACAAAACATTTCGAAAGAAATTGTTTCTAATTGTCATAAAGTACTTCAAAATAGTAATGACACTTTCGTTCTTTACTTTCAGAGCTTCCAATGTTAGCTGTGATTGTGATACTGGGACGTGAAGTAATCTAACTAATAGTGCCGTAAAAATGGAGGTGGACTTAGTGTTTGTGATTGGGTTCGTATCGCTGCTGGCGGCGTTATACATCTACCTGACGAGCAACAATAAATTCTTCGAACGGTTCCCCATTCCATGTCTTCCGGTGGAGCCACTGTTTGGAAGTTATCGACAATTAGCACTGAAGCGGATCTCTTTTAATGAATTCGTACGCTTCAACTATGAATTATTCCCGGATGCAAAGTAATTATGTCCCCTAAGTGTGAACTTGTCGGTTCACTAAAAGCTTCTCTTTCTTTCATTCTTTCATTGTAGAATGTTCGGAATGTTCGAGATGCTAACGCCAATGTTTGTTATTCGCGATCCGGAGCTAGTGAAGCGCATCACGGTGAAGGATTTCGATCACTTCATCAACCATCGTCCATTGATTTCGGCTGACAGCACGAGCTACAGCAACTCTTCCATCATGTTTTCGAAAGTACTTTTCAACCTCAGTGGACAACGGTGGCGTGACGTGCGTACCACACTCAGTCCCACGTTCACCGGTAGCAAGATGCGTCAGATGTTTAACATGATTGTGGACTGCAGCGAAAATATGGTACAGGCACTGGCCCATCCTGCTGGGCAGGAGTGCGAAATGAAGGATCTTTTCATAAGCTTCGCGAATGATGTTATTGCGTGCTGCGCGTTTGGAGTACGCATCAACTCGTTCCAGGACAAGCGGAACGCTTTCTTACGCTACGGCAAAAACCTATCGAACTTCAGTCGTTGGAAGGTTTACTTCAAGATGATGGGCTTCCAGTTATTTCCGAAGCTAATGGCAAAGCTGCAGATGGACATCTTTGATAGCAAACATGTGGAGTTCTTCACGGAACTGTTCAGACATTCGGTTCAGGAAAGAGAACATCATGGTATTGTACGACCCGATCTGATCCAGTTGCTAATGCAAGCCAGCAAAGGAAAGCTACGCCACCACGAACCACAAGATTCTGAAGAAGTGGAGAGCTTTGCAACGGCAAAAGAATTCAACGATGAAAAGATCCTTCCAAAGAACACAGTGCCGCTTAGTGAGAGCGAAATGGTCGCTCAGTGTCTTTTGTTCTTTCTGGCCGGGTTCGACACACTTGCGACATCGATATCATTCCTAGTGTACGAGGTGACGATAGCTCCCGACATTCAGCAACGTTTGTACGAGGAGATCCGACATGTGTCGGAGTCACTGGATGGAAGAACGATCACCTACGACGCCCTGCAAAGCATGCGTTATCTAGACATGGTTGTTTCGGAGACACTACGGAAATGGACTCCAGCACCAGGTACCGATCGTGTTTGCAACCAGGACTATACAATTCCAGCCGATCCAGACATTACTATCCCGAAGGGTACTGCCGTGTTTATTCCGATCGCCGGACTGCATTATGATCCAAACTACTACCCCGATCCAGATCGGTTCGATCCGGAGCGATTCAATGAGGAGAATAGACAGAAAATACCATTAGGAGCTTATCTTCCGTTTGGAATAGGGCCACGTAACTGCATCGCATCCCGGTTCGCTCTGATGGAGGTGAAAACTATCGTGTACCATTTGTTATTGAACTACGAGTTTAGTCGTTCGGACCGCACAACAATTCCGGTGAAACTGGCTAAAGGATTAACTCCTCTAAAGCCAGAAGATGGGATTTATGTGCAGTTGAGTCCGCGGAAGAAGATCTAGAAGCGATAAGCACACGTAAAATGGATAATCACGAATATTTGTTAATCTCTTAGTAAAGAATGTACAATCTCTCAGCACAACTATCAGTATTGCACAAATAAAGGACAATAAAAATTATACTACTTATCAGCTGGAAGTCTTCTTCTGGCTACCTTCGAACGAATTCTGGTACGACTTCAAAAATTATTCGTTGCCAAGAGGAGTTCTCACTAAGCATGTGACCTGAAAGTGATACCTAAAGATCAAGGTTCTACAAAAGATATTACATATATGTTCTATATCTGATAGATGTCTAGCCCTATCATTACTAGTTCTTCACAAGTACATCGCTGAGTATATTAAAAATAACCTATTCTACATAATAATGGACACCCTTCCAGGAACCACTCGATGTACACTCGAGTGCGGGAATCACTTGATCGGTTAAATACTCTTCTTCCATCCAGCTGGTTATAGCAAACAGCTTCTAATTGACTCCGCTAATGTGCCTCTCCCTTTCCAGTGCACCCACTCAATGAAACTCTTATCTATATTTTAATCTGAAAGTTAGAATCATGCAGGACGTGTTATGACTCAACATGTGCCATTGTGTCGCACTCCATCCATTGACAATCACACGCAAGGGTGTGTTAATTGCAATCCGCGTCTCTTGCTAGACACAGCGTTCATTGATCGGCTGTAAACTTCACGTCTCCAATAGCTGGAGAACACTGAAGCGTTCTCGAGTGTACAACCGAGGTGTGTTTAACAAGGTCTACATTAACCTGGTTTGCTACCCGACACGAAATGCTGCCTGTGCTTCGGTGTGGTACGAAGTCATGTCAACAAAGATCAACCACTACGACACGTCTCCGGTAACGAGACGCAAGCCATGGTTAGTTACCCCTTTTGGTTCGTGTCGCGATCGTGACGAATGGAATCCGATTGCAGCCGGTTTCATTGGAGCAAGCGTTCGCGGGCTGATGAATGGGCTTTACTTTTATTGAATTTGGTCGACACATTCACCCGCGCCATGCACGACCAGTGTGCGATTAATTTAGGTCAATTGAGTTTAACCGAATTATCTAGCAAATTGGTGCGTCGCCCGTGCTATTCTACTTCGCCTACGGGAACTCTTAGAGTGCCATCCAATACTCCACGCTTCACCCGGCGGAAGAGTTGTGTCTGAAGCTGGCGTAATTCCTCCGCACGGTTAGCCATCTGCTGCACGTCTGGCACCGTTTGGTATTGGCTCAGTCTGCCACGTAACGATTCGTTCTGAAGTTCCAGCAGCTCAACCTCACGATCGGTACATTCAATTTTAGCCTTTACTTCTTCGAGCTTGGTACGCCATCGGGCGACTTCCTCGCTCAGTCGGCCATAGTGCTGGGTAGTTTCAAAGAGCACCAACTTCTCGTGCAACATCTCACGCTTCACTTCCGCACCGAGTCGCCGCAAACCGTAGTCGGTGTGCTGCGCGGCACGCAAATCACGGTCCCCAATAAGCCGTTCGATTGCGAAGCTTTCCAGATGTACCCGGAGCGCATCGTTACCAACGCTTTGACGCTTTTGATCGATTAGTGCACACTGGTCGACATTCTGACGTTCGATGGCACGCGTTTCGAAGCGAATCTTTTCCGTTGCGGTTTCACACTTCCGTACCCAACCGAGACAAAAGGCCTTGAAGTGCGCGAATGGGAGTGGGGAAACGGGCGCACGGCCGCTTTTAAGCTTGCGAAGTGCGATTTTGGACTCCAGTGCAGCTACGGCACGGTCCGATTCGGCAATCGTGAGCTGGTGTTCCTCAAGCTCGGCGAGTTGATCCGAGAGCGCCTCAAACTCGGCCGAAGGAGATGTTTGTAGTTGTTCTTCCATTTTTACGGAATTTTACTGTATACACTTCATCGTGAGATTGCTGAGATTGGAGACACTGATGGGGGTTTTTCCCAAAAAAAAAAAAAACCATGGCTTGCTACGAAGCTAACCCACTAGGATCACTCATTATCCAAAAGGGCACTACTACTGCGACAGAATAGAACTTACAGAAAGCTTAAGAGCTTAAAGCTCGATTTTATGATTGATTGGGTCTATTTAATTGTGTCTAGACCTGTCATTTCCGGCTTTCGTGACTTGAATGTACCTGCAACAGGATACAGGGGAACGGCCCGAATGGGATTCAAACTTCTGTTCGAAGATCGGCGCCGCAATCTCCTCGGCCACCCAACCGCTCCCATATGAGACCTCATCATCCCATTAATTCTGGAAGTCTGGAATCTGGCCGGAGGTCATGGGGGTAAAATATGTTGATTTGAGGATTTGGTCAATTTTAATAGAGAGCTCATCAAAACTAAGACAGCTTCAGCGAATTCAAAAGTCTTAAGTAATGAACAGAAATTTCAAAGAGTCTATTTCA
Source organism: Anopheles culicifacies (assembly GCA_000473375.1). NCBI lineage: Eukaryota > Metazoa > Arthropoda > Insecta > Diptera > Culicidae > Anopheles > Anopheles culicifacies. The sequence goes on along the minus strand of KI423791.1, from coordinate 16,165 downwards.
ATACTAGAGACAATAGATAAGAAGACCTGAACCAGTATTCCTGAATTGTTTTCATATTTTCATTGAGGGCACATGACATACGTTCAATAGAAAGCATTTTGGAATTTCCTAAGCACATTACAATCATTTTGTCGTACAACTTACCATTAGTATGTTGCCTTGTTTCAGATCCTGCACACTCAATGCTCCTGATTTCGTCGGGAATGATTTGCGTTCCGGATGTACCCCGTTCACAATTATCGGCCGATTTTGGTTGACTTACGACAGACCTACGTATGGAGGCACTACGCTTGAAAGCGTTCAGAAATTGGGTACGCTTCTGTTTGGGAAGCGTACAGAAATGCTTGATGTCGCCGAACTTTATACGATCCTCCTGATACAGCTGATCGTCCAACGTCACACCACTCTCACTAGCGTCACCACGTAACTTAGTTTGGTAATACTGAAAACTTTCGCCCACTGTTTCCTCTCCTGCACTTGGACACTTGCCGTCTTGGGATTGACTGTGCGCGGAAGTGTCATCTTCAATTCCACCGGCACTATCACCTTCACTATCAACCTCACCGTACACATCGTCATCATCATCCACACCATCCATCTCGTCCAGGTACGCATCCAGCTCGGACAGATAGTCGACCACCTTCGCGTTTGGATCTTCCAGAAAACTTTCCACAAACTTCCGATTTAATTGCAGCTTTTTCTTCTTCAGCGTGCAGTACGCACCACCGAACGGGTGGTGCTGGCTTGTCTCGGTCGTAGTGTCACATCCACTACGCGATCGTCGCACCTTGCGGAGTGTGCAGAATTGGCCCAAACTTTCCGGTCCAAGCTCCCGGTCTCGTGCCGCATCTGCTTGGTGCGTTTGCAGCTGCTGTTCACTGTTATGTCGCTCGCAAAAATCCTCAAACGTGCTCATGTTCTGCTCGTACAGTAAGCTTCGATTCGATTCGGCAAGATTCTCTGCAGTTGCGTCCCTCCGGAAGCTTCCAGCGGTGGGGAGGTTCAAACGCCCACCAACGGTACCCATCTTGGTGGCCGGTTGTGGCCGTAACGTGCAGAAGTGGGCACTGTTCGTACCCCGATCCGGCACTTGCTGTCGTTCGGTGTACTCTGCCACCGATGGCAACCGAACCGGTCGCGGTGGACGTGGAAGCGTACAATAGTTCGGCGGGATCACACCGTCCGCCATCGTTTTGGCTGTTGATTGTGAATTTGTGAGATGATTTACAGCTTCCTCCATGGTTGCGTCTGCAAACGGCAACAACTCTAGTGCCGCTCGTGGGTGGTAGATGTTAGCGGCGGTGAACTAAAAATCTTTACCCTTCCATCGAGTACGTTTGCAACTTAGCACAGGGAGGGTTCACACGCTGGTGCTATATTGGAACCACGTTCCGATCCGATCACTTCCTGCTTCAGGCGAGCTGTTGCCTCACTGAAGTACATCGTTCGAGTTAGGCGTTTGTTGGAAAAGTCTGCAAAAAAAAAAAAACGAAAAGAGAAAATAAGATGAATATATTAATATTTCTGAACATTGTGCATAAAGGAATGGGTTATCAAGCTCTAATATCTTCATGTATTATTTCTACAGCTCCAGTACACACATCTTGTAGCGTCTTCTAAACAATTAATAAATTCTTATTCGTTACCGCTCATATATTCGCCTTTTACAGTGCATAACATAAAAACATGAAATTTTTAAATAAAAATAAAAATTATGCTCGTACTCTAATTTCTAGAGCATTTTTAAAACAGATCTACAGATACCTTTTCTCTTTTTACTAATTTTAAAATTATCTTACACATCGAAAGACACAAGATCACCTTAAAAAATTGCAAATAAGACTAGATATTATTGTAATAGGTGATTGTTCTTAGTACTTCAAAGGCAATCTTGCCATATTATTTGTAAAGGTAGGTAGACATAAGAGAGCTCCATTAATTTCATATTAATTTCAATCTAACACAAAATTTGCAAATGACTCTCCTTAGCTTTTTATTTTGTTTAATAAAATAAATAATTTGTAAAGTTATGCTCTTCACTGTTCGACAAACGAAAGCACGATCATAAAAAAATCATAAAAACTCACAAAATAATCAATTTAAAACTCACAAATTAATACCAATTTCTCGAAGAAATTTCTACCTCTATAGTAAACAGCAGCCTGAAGATAATCACGGTTCATTGATCTTAATAAATGATCATTTTACATTGAACACTCCCCACTACATGATGATATTGCTCTCGGTGGAATAATGTATGATGTGTCATATGGCTTGAAATGCAAACAAACGAAAGACGAGTACGATCGGAACCGAAGAAAGCTACATTTGTTCCTCCAAAAAACTGAAAACAACGCACGAAATTGCGATCTTTTAATTGATCGTTTCGGGGGAGTTTTCCCTTTGTGGTTTTTTGTTCGTGTTGTTGCTGTACAGTTGAACATTTCCATCGAATTTTCATCATCAAAATCGATCGTTTCTAATATCGGGTTGTGATGTTTTCCATGCTGTCTTTTTGGTTTTCGGATTGCTCCAACCGATTTTCCTTTCCTAACAACAACAGCGAGGTGGCTGGGTTTGCCAAGGGGGTTGGCGTATAATAATGGACAATTGTGTTTTGCGATGCACCTTCGCTTTCCACATCGGTCCGGGTCGGTTCGTTGGTTCGGCTTGCCGCAACCACAGCTCCAAGAGACAGCTGCAACTTTTTACCATTTTTAACTCACCTTCAACCCATTCCAACCAAACCTCTCGCTCCACACCGAGAGGGTGGTTTTATAGTGAAAAACAAAACACAACAAAAAACGCATCTCAACAACGGTGTGTGTGTGTGTGTGTCGGTTTGCCGGCGGCACTAGACCCAAAACGCACTGAACCATAACAGGAAACTATTTCGTCCACAGCGGGTGTGATGACGAGCCGGTGGTCGAAAGCAAAACACGAGAAACCGGTCTCCGTTGCCGTGTTCTTGGTACCGTACGGGCTACGGGCACTGTGGCAACAAAGCGTTTGCAACAAAGCAAAAGACGACGTGAGCCGTACGTGCGCAATGGGAGTGCATATGCACGTGCGGTTTATTTTTTAGCCATTATGCGCCTCATCTGCAGCACTGTCACGGTTGGTTGGGGATTGGGGGTTTGGGAAGAGCTAAAAAACGCAGTGAAACATTTACGGGTTTTTATTTCACACTTTGTTGTAATGTTTATGTAACTTATGTAATTGTAGACTTTTTGTGTGTACTTCATGTAGAACAATTGTTGATACTTGTTACTTGCAAAATGAAAAATAATTACACAATAACATGTTACCTAAGAAGGGAAAGAATACAATAGTGCCTTGAATGTTACAAAAAATAAGCCATCCAAATGGTCAAATGCTTAAGAAAGGAAATAAATACTATTCTTTTTCAACATAAAAAAACAACCAATCTGGTATTTTCGTTCCATTTCCGGCGTCGACATTCAAATCCTATTAACAACTGTGCACCGCTGAATATAAAATTAACTCCACTCCTAAAGCTCCCCAAGCTCTATCGACAACCCCTGCTCCGCATGCGCATCACGTACGAGAAAGACTTGATTTGTCCGCAAGCGACGAACCCACCCCGCCATGGTCATGATTGTTTTTTTTTTCTTCTGTGTTTGCTCTTTATTTCCTTCTTTCGTCGCTTTCCTTGCCGGAAATGAGTATTTCGGTAAATTCTAGCACCCATTTGCCACCAGTGCCAGGTGGAGTCGCCCTGTGCGATACGTACGCACTGACGGATCAAACTAATGAAGGCGGAAATTGAGCAGAACATTGGCATAATCGAGCTGTCCCTTCCTGTGCTCTGTTGATCCGCTGTTGGAGCACTGTACGGGATGAATGTATGTATGTATTGAGGGAGAAAATAAAACCTCACACTACGAGATTCTACGGGTACGGGAGCATTGGCCACACGTTGGGAGGCGTTAGGAAACCTCGTGCCGGTGCCCGCATGGCATATGGCGTCGTTTTCCACCTGGGTCGGGCGGGTCATAAAAAGGGAGATGGTGAGTAAAACATAGGTGCAAAAAATAATACGGCTTAACCGCAGCGCCCATAACGGTATCACCGCTAAGGTAAGGTGTAGCAGATTTCACTTCGCGTGAGTTGGGTTTTTCCCTTCGCTCAGTGGTCGGCAAAGTATATGGAACTTCGAACATTTAACATGTTTTGTAGCTCCATATAAACGTTTTAGCTAGTTAATGGAAAATTCTACAGGTTTTCATTACATTGGGAATCTTCTAAAACCATTGAAATCTTCTCTGACTCCGCCACTTACACTTTGGCCAAGCTCTATGAATGATTAGATCTTAGCAATTATGGTTTGCTTATTAGCAGTATATTTTATTTATTACTTAAGAAGATATGGCGTTTTCACTAATGTCAGACAATTATTTGTCTATTTGTCTATTTGAAAGGGTAAAAGTCTGAATTAACGCCTCCCCTTTCCTCCCACGGGTTTTAGTTTTGATTGTTTGAGTGACTAACGCGTGACCCACTTTACAAAAACAACTGGAACTCTTCGGTACTTAGTAGTGATGGGCGGGTCGACCCGAACCTATCGGTCGGAGCCATCCACAAGGGACCCGGAGCGGTTCGGGTTGTTTTCTTAACTCCAACGAGTTCCGGGTCGACCCGTGGGTGCAAGATTCCATATACGAGTTCGACTCATGGGTTCGGGTCGACCCGTGGGTGCAATGAGTTCGGGTAGGCCATGCGTGCAAAATTCCATACGCGAGTTCTACTTGCTGGTACTGGTCGAACCCATTGGACCCACGGGTCGAACTCGATTCCAAAAGGAACGAACTCGAGTTCGGGTCGATTCGTGAGAAGAGTCGTATGA
>KI423790.1:10293-24692 GCA_000473375.1 Anopheles culicifacies | reverse complement strand
AATATCGTATCATATAACAAACCAATTGCTTGTACGTTTGCGTGTACTGTACGCATTACACACCGTAAACTATTGTTGATGTACAATAGTCTGGCTATTTGGAGTACGAAACACCAACGTTCACGCATCACCATACTTTCGGATCCATTTCCATGGCCATGAAGGTACATTTGTTCCGAGAGACCTAATCCAACACGTGTACAGAAAGCTGCTGTTCCAAAAATATCATGCAATTTCGTTCCTCTAGCAGCAGCAGTGCTACTTTTATGAGCATTACATCCAATACCTACAACTCCGTGCCGCATAAAACTACTGGGGGGACACGATTGCATTTGACACATCAACTTCGGAAGTGAAAAGAAAACGCACACACGCCCCCCTCTCGGCAGCAAGGAAGGACACGTGCAATGGGTACGAAAATGGTGCAAATAAATTCTACACAAAGTGGCACCTTGAGAGTTACCTGGAACGGACGTTGAGTGGTCCGGCCTGTTGTTGTTGGCTTTAGCTACTAAGCTTAAAGTGGATGTATCGTTTGTGGTGTGCGCAGGAGGGAAAAACGAAACCCCCCCGCATTTAAAGAATGGTTTTCATTTCGCAACGTACCATGTTTTTACGTTCTACTACATGTGTATTAATAATTAAGTAAAGTAATCGTAAATGTTTCATGCTTATCGTAACGAATGATTCCGGGTTGTAGGATAACTACATAATACAATACCCAAGGGGAGTGTGTTTTCATTAGAATCATGGGATGAAGCAATTCGTACTGGGGCGCATTTAAGTGTACCGTTAGTAGAAAGAAACATTATTTATTTTGTAATAATTTGTTTATATTCGCTACTCGCACACAATAGAAGCAAGTTGTGTTTAGTTGATAACATTTTGTGCGCAAGCGCACTTGCTGCAACTCCGAACTCTTGACCGGACGGTGTGCAGCAAAGAAACTGTGTTCACCAACGGTCGGTCCCGGTGTGTATCTCAATTACAACTGTCCAGCGTAGCATAAAGCATCGTAAGTGATGCGGTGCTGTACCACATTCCGGGGAGGCTCTTGGCAAAAGTCCCCGTGTACACTCCCACAGCCATAAACCGAACTTCACCGTGTTATGTTGTGGCCGAGCGGCGGGGGATGCATTATCGTGCTTTAACTTTTTGTTCCTCCGAGGGGAGCGTATATAGATTTGTCTTCATTAGTGTCAAATGGAAAATTCGCATCTAAGTTCCTTGGCGAGGCAACGGGGAGAACAGGAAGTGAACACACCTGAAACCATCTTCGGAACAATGTTTGGCAGCGATTGCACATCGCCGGCGTAACGAGAACATCGATTTCTGCCCCCGCGCGTAAATAATGCTGCGGCCAATAATATGATGGTGTGCGGAATATGTGTTGTTAGTGTTTGTGGGGGTAAACCGGTAGATGTAGGTTGACATCTATTCTCTCTAGGCCATGTACACAAAGCTGTCGATGTCGATTGATTAGAATTTATTTAAACATATCACCATGCGTTACCATGCGTTACACAAACGTTATTACTCTAAAAAAAATCATGCTGAGGTTTTAAATAAAATGATTTTTTTAATTAACTGTTCAACTCAATATCCTCAAGTCCACCACATCGATTGATTGAATAATTTGTGGAGAGCTTTTGAGTCTGACAAAAATGCTCTTATATTACCAAGGTTCTAGAGATTAAGAATCTTAGAGTAAGGTTCTCTTCCTTCTATGGAATTATAACCTCGAAAGGTCTTCCCCGCCTACCAAATTCTGGCTTCCGTGACTTGACAAGGATATTCAGTCCAGTCTACGGAGAGAAACGACCGAAATAGGAACGTCAAAATTTCACACCGTTTTTTCCTTTCAACATTCCTGAGGTCCTTTGACAGTAGTTTCATCTTCTGTAGAAAGTAGGAGTTGAATATCTACGGTAGAATGTTTAATCTACTAAATGTACTGTGGTACTTCTCGTGTTAAATCAGCCTGAGCAAATTCGAACTCAAAGACCAAAACAAGAACGTCAGACGAGCACGGAAAAATGATCTGAATCTACAATTGTCCCATTTTCCCGGATTTGCATTGTATACCAGAGAACTCCGGAGTCAATCGGAGCAACCGGAGTCAATCGGAGCAACTGGGGTTGATCGGAGTACTCCGGATTCAATCGGAGGAACCGGAGTCGATCGGAGTACTCCGGAGGCGATCGGAGCAACCGGAGTCGATTGTACTACGCCGGAGTCAATCCGAGCTACCGGAGTCAATCGGAGTAATCTTGAGGGGATGGAGCTTCCGAGTCGGATCCGAAGTTCTATCAAAGTCGGATCCGGAGTTCTATCAGAGTCGGAATCGAATCCGGAGTTCTATCGGAGTCAGTTCCGGAGTTCTATCGGAGTTGGAGTCGGTTTTCAAAACGTGGAGTAGGAGTGGATTCGTGAATTCGTGAGTCCTGCACGTCTAAGAAATAGCACGGCCTCAGCACGGCCGGTTTTACAACACAAAAAGAAACTCTTGAGACAGTAAATGCAGTACATGTTAGTTATACAACAAACGCTTTGCTAATCAATGTCCGAACGTTATCCTGGAAAAGAATGAAAGAAATGAAAGTAAGAAACACAACTTACCATCGGGCCAATTTTCAAACACTGTGAGTGCTATATCACCGGCAGAGTCCGTTTGACTGAAGAGGAATTCTTTCGTCTTGCCACTGACGAGTATTAGCCGCAGGTTTATCTATATTAGAATGTTATATGCGGAATTGGGGGAAAAATGAAAAGAGAACATAAAAATGTGTGTATTAGACAACAGGAGGAAGGAGTTATTTATTATGCTGCTGGTGGGATGACTCATTTAATACGTCATTAAATGTCAATATAAATACACTAAATTATCTCATCATTATCTTAAATAATTTTAAAGCCTTGCAACACACGTAAAATATTACAAATGTGTAACAGATAACAAAGGAGATGAAAGTTGATAAGAAAAGATAAAACATATCATGAAATAATACATAGAAACAGAGAAAACACAACACACATCCGTGTAGAGGATGTATCGTGAAAAACAATATCTGATCATACATAAATAAACTGTAATAAAACGCGGTCTGCGCTCGCCATGGTGTGCATGGTCGGAAGACCACATCGATGATTCCGATGGTGGCACGTCAGAACGCATAAGAACTGAAATAAACACACATAACAACGGGAGTATCGGACTGACACCGCAGCTGCTACCCATGGAACCGAAAGGCAGTCGATTTCGATTATCGTGTTGTTGTTGTTGGTTCTATTTGAAGGGCGAAGAGTTTCTTTTTTCCCTGTTTTTGTTTTTGTTCTTGGTTGTAGCATTTCTTTCCCCCCCGCAAGCTCTCCACTGACTCGCTCGCCTGTCAGTATCGGATTCTCACGAAACTTTTCGGTGGAAAGGGTGGTATTTTGGGGGCAGTTTCTTACAAAACCAACGCGAACCCGTTAAATCGAAGCCGCCGGGACCCAGAATCATCCGGATGCGAAAAAGAAGAAAAAAAAATTGGTTAATCTTTGGAGCGATAGCTGTCAGTCCGGGCGGGGTTTTCGCAAGAATGTTTCTGTCTGGTGAGCGCGGGAAGAAAAGCGATTTGAAATATGCTTTCGTTTGGCGTTTGGCTTTCGGTGGCGTACTCGGTAACCAGCAGCTGATGACGCAATGCATTGGTTTCATAGCGTTTCACATTCCGGAAGCATCAAAGTAGAGCATGAAACTATGCAATATACACACAACAGACCCCGTGAGATTGCAACAAAACCAACCGTTTACGATCCCTGAGGTTCTGTGAGGAATTTACTTTCAACAAAAATCTTCTTCGAGTTCCATATAGTTTCTCCCAAGAATAAACAAGAGACATAACCTCTATTAAAAATGCAAATAAATTAAAGTAACTCCCATAACGCCCGCCCGGTGTCTTCCCTCAAGGACACAAACAGCAGGACAAAATCCTGGAGCAAATCGAACGAAGCACTCTCATGCCAAGTGCACTTGCTTGTGCAACGCTTCAAAAACCATCCCAGGAAATACGCTTAACGTGCAAAAACAAACATAAAATCCTTGCTAAACGGTCCCGTCTCCCTGTCTGGTGGAAATTGTGCTGATTGCATCATAAAGTGATACTTCATGCCGAAGTACGCACATGCAACAGCAAAAGAAAATCTCAAGAACCATCGTCACACATTCTAAGCCACACCAAGCCCATGACCTTAAGGTCAAGACGAGAGCAAGCAGCAAAATCCGCACGCGTCTCGCTTTCTTCGCCAGAAATTGCATTGCATCACGAGGCAAAAAAAGAGCCGGAAAATTAAACCATTCACAATGCCTTGAAGATAGCCTCTCTCGGTACGGGCCGCGCGATGCGATGAAGAGCCATCATCAACGGGAAGGACACAATGATTGGCCAGCCAAACTGAGGCTAGCAATCGATGACGCGATACTTTGCGTCCTTGACCGTGAAAATGAATTGGCTCTTACGAAGAATTTGCCCAGTGTTGCGCTACTCATTTATCCACTTCTGCTGATTTTCCTGGTTCTCATAGACAATCGACCACTCTTAGTAGAAGGTCATGGGTAGAAAGTTAATTAGTTTAAATTATGACAAGAGTTCATAAAAGAAAATAAATTACATAAACAAAATTAAAATACGAAATGAAATAAAGAAAACACTCATATAGTTTCAATATCACTCGGTGCGTTGATTTAGAACCACCCAAAACTTACCTGCCGGAGACTGCTTTGGCGTCATCGTCTCCATATTTATTTTTATCATTCAGCATATCGATCGACTGTGTATCGAAATGCAAAACGTAAAAAAAGCATGAAGCATGAAATGCCAAATTCGGGTGCGAAAGTTTCCTTAGGGCTCTCTCCCACTCCCTTGGGCGCTTTTTCGCAGGACAATGTACGTCATCTGCGGTATTTAGCGTACGCCGCCAAAAAGCAGCGCGCCATCGGCCCCGCGTGTGCTTTTCACACTGCGAGAAACCCAGCCGCTTCGGCCACTCAGCAAATCCGACGCAGCAAGCAGATCGGTGAAACGATTGCAGTACCGAGAAGCATAGATAGACGGTTAGCAAACGGATGGAACGGTTCCGCGCTCACGCCAAAGGTATTTGTTTGGCGCATCAGGTTTGGGGGAGGGTAGGGGTGGTGGTACAGTAGTGGGCAGAGGTTCCAGAAGCGACAATCAGTGTCATGCTTGTACAACAACATCTTGACACCTCGGTCCAAGGGGTTCAATACGAGTCCGAGGGCAAGCGTGCAACGTGGACACACAATAATGCGGTTCCACGAGCAGTTGGAAACAATCAAGAGAAACTATTGTGCCGATTGAGATGATAAGCCTTGTCGAAAAGGGACAAACAAACTGTGGCGAATGCCGTACGAAGTGGATTTTTTAACGACAAAGCGCCTAAAGTTATGCAAATGGCAATATCAATTTGTCTTCTTAAGAGAATGTTTGTTCCCTTTTCTTCCAGGCTACCTTCTACCAACGGCCACTACTCTAGTGCGTTCGATGAATAACGTTCGTTTTTCTTCACTCTTTTCCAGCACCTCACAACAGTGTGTGTGCGGCGGCATATTAGACTCGCGGCGTTGGGCTATAACGTTCGTGACAAGTGATGTGTGACAGGTGACAACAATCGTGGGTGCAATAGTACGCAACAGTGCACCCAGTGACAGTACACGGTTTAGGCACTTGTTATACACTTCCATCGCGTTCGTTCGTGATCTTCTGCACCGGGACGGGTGGGCCGACGCTTCAGCTTCATACCTTTTCCTCGCTCGTACCACGGGCTTGAATGCGGACATAGCGGCTGCCGAGATGCTTTTCGGATTGGTGGGACGCAGCAAGGGCACCAGATAGCCAGCCGTACTTGGCACCATCGCCGGAAAGTGGCCAATGCTGTTAAACGCGAACGGTTGCAGACAGGACAGCTTGAAACCGAAGTTGGCAGCCGCGACTGCTGCCGAGCTAGTTACCACGGTGGATGTGGCCGCCGCATGGCTCGATACCATCGCTGCTGCTGCTGCCGCTGCTGCAGCCGCTGCCGCCGCCGTTGACACGACCGTCGCCGAAGGACTACCGCCTCCACCAGAGGAAGGTGTTGGTACTGCTGCTGGGACGATCATTACCGGAGTAGCGACCGGAGATGCAACGCTTCCCGGTGTACCGGGCGCTGGTGTCGCTGGTGGTAAGCTGGCACGAATCGCTGCAGCCGAAGATCCACCAACACTGGAACTACTGCTCGACAGCAGATGAGGAATGTGAGCAAACGGGCTGGTGCTATTGCTGCAGCTGTCACTGTTGTAGCTCGCATCGATCGGCTGCAGATCGGAGTACTCCTTTTTCGGTACAACAATCCCACCACCTAGCACCGGTAGTACCTGGCGAGGTTCGGCATGGGTCGGCGTTGGCATTATTACCAGTGGAGTTGGCTTTTCCAGCGAGGACGATGGAGATGCGCGATTGGTGGCCACACCGGTGGAACTACCACCACTGCTCGAGACTGCCGCAGACTGAGCGACCGAAGATGTCGACGTTACGCCACTGTACTTTCGTGCCGTCGATAGAATGTAACGCTTGCGGGTACCTCCATTAAACATGGCCTTCACGTCTTCCCAGGCGTGTATTATCTTCTCGGGCGGACTACCCTGCAGCTTTAGGTGACGTCGCCAGGAATTGAAGTTGGCCGCATCCGGCTGCACGTACTTGTCGTGGGGGCTGAGCCGATGCGAGTGGAAGATGAATTTGTTGGGCGAAAAGAACAGACTGCAGTAAGCGCACTTGATGCACTTGGCCCGGGAGGAGTTGTAGCGTGCCGGCGAGAACGAGCCCGTGCAGCCCCAGGCACACTCGTGGTACACGCTGAACGCGAACCCCTCCGGCAGTGCAGGTTGCGAGCATTCGCCAAAAAATGACTTGCACAAACGTTCCGCTTCGCGACGCGTTATCATACCGCAGCGGCGTGACGAGGCGGGCATTGCACCGGCCCGTCGAAGGATCTCTAGCTGTACCGGCGTACATTGGATGCAGGTGATACCGAGCGCCACACGACGGTTGTGAATTTCATTGTAGCTGAAGTCCTTCAGCAGTGTGCTGGATATCTGGGCAAGACAGAGACGCTCCTGGTTCTCCACGAACAGTGAGATGATTGGCTGCCCATAGATGTACACCGTACGGATCTGTGCAGAGGTACGAGCATGAGACGAGATGAGAGATTGATGCAATTTTATCAAATGAATCACGTAACCAGAATGCTTTAGTATCTGGTTCAAATTTTAAGAATAGAATGACGAAACGAACTCCAAGCAAAACTTGGATTCTAATATATGTCCATGAAACTGCAATTGCGGAGTTCCTAAATTCTTAGCGACAGAAAGGTACAACATTGTTATTCTCAGTTCTCACGTTATATATTCTACTTTTTCTTCTCTTTGGACTTGAGACCGATTCCTGACTTTCCTTGCAAATGTTTATCCATGAAGACTAGCGCCACCTCCACATAAACTTCCGGGCTCTGAACTCTGTATGCATTATTATGACAAAAGACCACACCATGTGACATTGTAGCGAATTGGAACGAGAACCTTACAAGTGCAGATGCAGTCACCTGTTTTTTCGCAACATGAAGCAACACAGTTTAGCCACTTCCCGTTCAGTACAGTACACCGCTTTGCAACACTAAAGACCGTGTAATATAATAGCTCGGAACGATCAACTGGTAACAAACGGAAGACATCCCGTACGTGCGACAAGAAAACGCAGGAACGTAATTCGACTCCACGTCACTTTCTCCCCCCAAGTGCCCAAGTAGCTTCTGTTCGCTCGTTTCTAATGGCGGTTTGTTACGCCAGCGAAAAAGGGGAAACCTCCATCGTTAGTCATACGACCAGGGCAGGAAACCACTAAACACAGTAATAACGACTTATTTATTGAGCGTACACTACCGGGGCAGAATTTTGTGGTCTGTACCACCAAGCTCAAGAGCCTTTGTCGACCTTCTTCTGCCGACGTACCGTCATGAAGGACATGCGAGGCTAGAATTCCAAAACTACTACTTGGAGAATGGGAACTCTAATACAGGAGGTGGTCGTTCTGTAACTCCCACACATGGGAAGCATTTTAGTGGCGTTCACGCAATTCCACTATATGGCGCAACTTGATCGCAATAGCGCCAGCCTGCACTCGGCCACGTCTGGCAGAAGCCGCGGGCATTGTCTTGAGTACATCAAATCAAGAAGGGCCTTTCGGGGTCGAAGCTAATCGGTTTTAATTAATCCCGTGGGAAAGCAATGAACGAGTCGTAGTGGCGTTGGGGCAAACATTTTCCATTTCCTAGCATAGATTCAGAACATGCAGGGGAACATAAATCCGCTCGTACTCATTTGGCGCTTATTAAATACGGCTGAACTTCCATCAATCGCTACTGAGCATGTTGTCGGATGCTGGTGCTGTTGGTCACTTGAGTTCAGCCTTAATTAAAATCGCAACACATGCATAATGTCTCAGCACGCTTACAAGTCGTTTGTCTGATAACTAGGACCATCCACATTGGTGCGGTTTCGTTTGCCGTTACGTTTCTTCGTTGGGATGCTTTGCAAAACCTGCCACAATTGAACTTCATCAGTGGCAACGTCGCGTACGTAGAAATTCAGCGTTAGCGCAGATGCAGTCGGTTGATTTCTGATGGCGACGCCACTTGTCCAGCTGGAGCATTCGTTACACTGTACGGGTCAATGAATGCAGTCCCAATCGTTTGATGGTTGTCACCAACATCGCCAAGTTCATTCCATTAACCCTATTATAAGTGCTGTCCCGGAAACCTATCTGGTTATGGTTGTTACTTCTCGCACGACGATGTGCAACTCTGCAAAAGATTATTAGCTCCGGACGGAGGCGCCATACTGGACGATTCGACGAGGCGAACTCTCGGTGAATAAGCCCGAAACGTTATGGAGGCTCACTATTGCCGGCCTTTCCTTCCACCGTTATCGACGCTGCGAGTGCGGGTGTGTGTTTTGCCATGGTCAATTTAACAATCCACCAACATGCCATTGAACCGGATTAGTGCTTCTTCGACCCATCTCGATCAGCAGGAGCTGATGCGTGAACGTTTCTTCTTTGCTAACCGCACCAAACAAACCAAAACCCCTGTGGTGGATAGACAGAATCCTAGCTCTTCCCACTCCAAAAAAAAAAAACAGACGCTTTCAAGCAAAGAAATTGTCAGATTTGTATCGCTTCCTATTCCCCAACCGTTTAACTGCGGTTGCGGTCGCCACTGTTGGTTTCCTTCGCACGAGATTATTGGTTGCTGTGCCACCATGGCTTTGACCGTCTGGGACCAGGGGGGGGACACTAATCCATTTTTATGCCAACTGTATCGAAATAACTGTAATTAAACATTCTTCGTCGATCTCCGGCACCGATTCCGATCGCTTGTCGACATTGTATTTTGCGGTGTGTAATTCGTTTGCCCATCGTGTTCGTGTACCATCATCATTTCGCAACGAAACTGTCCGCAGCGGATTTGTAACGGAAAATACCAGCAGCGTTGGATTAAATCAGTGCGTTCATCTCGTTCATTCGTTCACTTCTGTTTTTCCACTATTTTTATGCATTTCGATTGTCCTCTCGTTCGTCGTGCCGGTGCCGCTGCTGTGCTTTACTTCACCGCTGTCAGTGCTGTCACAGATCGATAACTTTCTGATTACTTCATGTCGGGCCTTTCCGTGTTGATGATTTTCGTAACATGCTCGCGTACTTTATTGGCCAAAACGGTAATACTCAATACTTCACTTGTTCACTGATAATAAATAAAATTAAAACTTCATTCAATAAGCGCTAAATAAACACATCTAAAAAGGACGTAAATGTAGGTATTATATCACCAAATCCAGCTCTTTGTGATGGTCGATGGAATATCGTCCCGCACTGCTAATACGATAAAAGCCAAGTGGATATTAGCGGGATCATCTTTCAGTTCGTGATGACCTTGGATGAACTTTTTTAATTTCTCGATTTACCATAACCAGTGGAAGGGTTAGCTGCACTTCCTGTCGTCTACGGTGGTACACTCACCTGGGAATTGAAAAAAAGAAGAGAAAACACAAAAAAACCATAAGAAACCATTCATCATGTTGTCGTGTGTATGTGGGAAAGAGTGAAGAAGTTGCAAATTGAACCCGTTGTCGCTAAAAAAACCTGAAATTCAAGACACGTGCACATTTTTCTCGGTATTTCCCGTTTTGTGCATTGCACGGCGACGATATGGCACCACACAGACGTGGAGGAACCCCACTAGGGCAAGGTAGTTGTTGTCGTTTTGCTGAGAGGCGTTGGAAAGTACAACTCATATGATCTTGCATGGGAAACAGGTAGTATGGAGGAGGAGGATTAGGCAATGAAAGGAAGATCGTTTCCGGTATTCGTGTGCTGTCCACAGCTTATTGGAAACTACTTTCGAATACAAAACTTGAGAGATCTTTACTCAAAATTGAGTATTTTGATAAATAACTACCTGAGTCGAAATTCCGTCTATCTTCTTTTTTTGGACAATAAACCTGAAGAGTGTCCCCCACACATTCCTTGAGGAGATCTAGCAATTTCCGGCGCTAATCTGACTGGGTAATCCAAACCCGAAAAACACATACATGCGTCGTTCAGTGTCCCCACCAGGATGGGATTTCGGACCAGTCCAGTCGTGTAAGACCAACGCCGCTACCATCAGGACCACCGCTTGACACACGTATGGCGAGAGTATAGATCGTGATTAATCGTTTATCCCCAAAACGATTTTCATTCAGTCGCTCTACATTTCGTATCAATCACACTTGAAATGTACTTCCCCGGGACAACTGCAACTTTCATCGGACGACCTAGAGTTCCGTTGATGGATGAATCTACAGTTCCACCACTACGTCAGTTTCGATCAAAAAAACATTGAGTGGACAACGTACTAGTGGACAAGGTCTGCTACTGCTTTGCTACGAACTTTTTTTTTGGGTTTATCATGTCCATATGTCCGTGTAGATGGAAACACGTTTCAGTTCTTCTTGCACACGCCCGGCAACGATAAAAATGACAATGACCTGACAAATGTCTACAGTAGATGTTAACTCGTCCAACCGCGGGGACGGATCCCGGACATATCCCAATCCTCCTCGTCTTTTAGACGACCAATCCGCCATGCGATAAGTTCGCAAAACACATTTTCCACTCCGCAGGAGGTGAAAATGTGAACCCGTACACTGCTCGCAGATATGAGCACCGCATTATGATGCGTTGGTGAGGGTTGTTGCCACTCGTCGTGTGGTAATGATAATTAACGATGACCGAACCAGACTGGGTGTCTCCTGGCTGGGGGGATGAAATGAAACAAGCACACACGGGTGTACACAGAACGCGTGATACGTGATCCGGTCGTTCGTTTTGAGGAAATGTGGCTTCTTTAGGCCACGCTTGCATGTCATGCTGGATGGAACTTTGGAAGAAGAAAAGCGGCAAAAAAGCAGCGCACTTGCAGTGTGACAGAGCATGTGACACACTTCAGTGCAATGCGAATGAAAATTCCACTTGTCTCCCTTGATGGGAAATTTGTTAAATGTGAACGCACGTGTGTGTGGGTACAAGGTTTCCCTCAAACGCACACAAAAACACATCCAGCATCTCCACCATTGCTTAGGAAGCTAGAGAAATCGTTACTGGAGCATAGCAAAAAGAGAGGGAGAGAGCAAAAAAAAGTAATATACATTCAAAGGTTGCAATAGTTGCCTGCTGCTTGCTCTTGGCCCGATGCCGTCCTCAATGACGTAGGCCTGGCGAACTGTTCTTCTGTAGCACGGCGCTTTGTTGGAGGATGACCTACAAAAACTGCAGCTCTCTTCTCTTTTTTTCCCTCCCGCAAAATGCATGCTGCTCTGGATGCAACGACGGTCACTAATACTACTCACCTCGCTGCTCGACGGTGCAGTGTAGCAGCAGGAAGCAGTTAAAAATTGCATCAGCTGGTATCAGCAAATTTCCTCTAGTTTTTCACGTTCCATCATCATTCGGTGCGCAAACGATGCTATTTGCGAAAACCCTTTTGCGGCCAACCGAAGCCATACACAAAAACGGGTTCTAGATGATGTTCTTCCATTCTTTTTTTTTCCTGCTTTGCTTCACCCTCCATACAACTATGCCATGAATACACTATTCGACAGATACACGTAAAACTACCCACGCAAAACCAGTGCGCATCGATAAATGTTTCTTTCGTGCCGGTGCACTACGGGGTGACGGTTACGGTACGGAGAGAAACTGCATGCACGATCGGAGAATTATCGTCGGATGCACACACCAGCAGAGAGACACACACACAAAGCGTATAAGCAGCTGGCAGTGTGTCACATGACTGTAGCGCAACGATGGCGCTTTTCCCTTGGTTTTTCCTGCCTGCACCGGACCCCTCAATCTTATGGACGACCAGTTGGAGCATGCTGACAGAAGTGACCTTTGTGGACAGAAATCGTAAACTTTTCGCTAACTGAAGGTAGTAGCATTTCCAAGTAAACATGGTACCAGATGTAACCATCAGGTGGAAAGCGCTTCTGATGACCTGCGAGGCATGTGAAGAGTGTGTGGTAACGCTTCTTTTTTTGCTTTCAATGAGCACAAGACGACGATTATGTGCATACAACGGTGCTGCTAGCCTTTGTATGTCCTTTTAATCATTTTAGAGCGAATCCTTTGGCTGCAACGCTAGGATCTTTGTGGGACTATAGTCTGGTGACACACATTTTGCCTTCCGACTCTTGATGAGGATGCAATGGCAATAGCAAATGCGAATCCTCCTCCGTACACACAGCATCTGTGAGACGATTCGTGAGCTATATATAGACTTCTTAATGAATAAATAAATAGCGTGTAGTGTTGATCTATTTTTTCGCTCCTTCTAACGCACACGCTTCCATACACACTTGGTGTTTAGGGATGGGAATGGAATGTTTTTTTGTGTAAGAAGCGTTTTGGCACGTACTTAATAATTTTTTAGTCATTATTTAAAACAAATTTCAAAATTCACTTTTTTATCTCCAAAAAAATACCAAAATGGAAGTATTGGCTGTTGAAATAGTAATTATACACAACCGTGTATAAGCGTGCAACTTTTCAATCCCTTTCCTACTTCTGCGGTGATACCCAACGGCAACGAAACAATACCAATTACAATTATGCTAAGAGCATAACACAGCCATAAGCGAGAAACGACGAAAAAAGGAAACAAAATGCTCTTCCGCGCCGCACGTAGTGGTGAGTGGTGCAGGAATATTGAATTTGAATACCCACGGGCCCATTAACTTGCCGCCCTTGCTAAATGCTGCTGGACCCATCCCCGTGTCCCAGAAGTGAAGAAGTAATCGGATGGTTGTTTTTGTGTGTTCTTCCTGGAGGATATCTTACTTTCGGTCGACTGGAAATAAGACATTGAGATAGGATGGTTTTTGGTTTTGTATTTCTCGTGGCCAAGAAAATTGTTTTCCCTCGCTGTTCGTTACAAAACTCAGCCCTCTATCGTCGGCATATCAATTATTCAAAGGCATAAAACTTATCCACTTTATTTTACCACTTAGCACATAAAGGGGGGCGACATGTTGAAACATTTTTAAACGGAACAATTTAATTTTCCACCAACCAACCCTTTCCAATTACCACACAATATCAATTAAACATAAATGGAAGGTACACCCTTCCCGCGGTAGGGTAAACTAAAGCGAAAACTGTGGTTGTATTGTTGCCCTTTTTATCAGCTTTAAATATATTTGATAGGATTAGGGAATAAGGCAACCGCTCGGAGCGAAGAAAAAAGTAATAATTTGAAATATTTTGTTTCTTTTTTGGATGGAATGGAATGCTAAAATTCCTTCCATAATTATTACTCTCTAAGGGTTTTTTGTGACAGTCTCTTTCTTCTCTTTTTCTCCCCAAAATATGTGACATAAATCATCCATTGCTCATAAAATAAGAACAAACAGGTATAGGGGGGAAGACACGCAGAACGATATGGTTGAGATTTGAACCCAAACCATGATGCGCGAATGACTCATACATTACCCAATTGTGCTATTTGCCTGGCTTAACCAGCGTAGTTTACAGTAAAGTTAAGCAGAGGCAATGAATACTCATGAGTCTACAAAGAGAACTAGAAAGATATCGTCTAAAAGTGGGAGCTATGATACTGAGAGTTAGAAAGCTTACTTCTTAAGACGGTATCTGTCAAACAATCCAGCAAATATCGATCGATTATTTGAAACCAGGTTGCGGGTCATGATGTCAGATTTGTTTGGATCTGCACGAAACTGTTGATCTGCTGTTGCGGTAAATCGCCAA
>KI423789.1:0-20322 GCA_000473375.1 Anopheles culicifacies | reverse complement strand
CTTGCTCGGGAAACAAAACCAAAAAAGCAAACTACGTCAAACGGTAGCGCCCATTGTGGGTCAATTCTAGCAGAGTTCCATTGTGCGTAACAAAATTGAAAACAAAAATTAGATTATAACCATAGTTTCTATTTGAAGTTTGAAACATCAAAAATTATAACTGATACGTTCCAAACCGATAGCATTGGGTGAATCTGAATTATATGCTTTAAACTGAATTAATTTTGGAACGGAAGGAATCAAATGCTCTGAACCTGGAGGATCAAATATGCTTAAAATTCATTCTATTTATCCTTTTTGCAGATTACCAATGTTGCCTTTAATGAATTTTGTCATAAGAACCTTCAGTCATCAGAGTCGTCGAGCCAATTAATTGATTTAAATACCATCCACGACTCCTCAGAGCTTCACGAATCCTTGAGGATTGTGGACTCCCTTTGCTTGTTCTGTTAATTATCAATATTAAAACAGTAAGGGAAGCTGAATGAGCACGTATAACTTGAAAACCTTATATCTAGGATTAACAAAAGTTGTGCTAGAGTTATTATAACTGCACAGAAAATTATATTTCAGAAATTGAAGTAAAAATATGTAGTCATGAATATCTGAAAGTTCATTCGGGGATTCATGGATCATTTTAGAGGCTCCTCAAGGCTGGATGAGTTCTTACTGATGGCAACGATGATCGATATTCATCAGACATCATTCATGGCACAAAAATATTTATTATTGCATTCTATAATTATTCTGAAGAATTCCCCGCCCTGAAAGCCCTTCCATAGATATTAATAAATCTATTTCTTTTAAATAGTTCCCCAGCTGCCGCAGGTGACTCAGTGCTCCAGAAATCGAAACAAAAACGAAGATGAAACACGCTGCAAAATGGCCCCGATGAGCAATACTAGGTTCATCCAATAGTACAACATCCAGCATCGAGGTTAATGAACTTCCTCCTTTCGTTGTTGGTCTTTCTCTTAGTATCCCTTCAAGCCAGTGGTCAGCTGTACTTGGTTCCGTGTAACATTATTTACACTCCAACGCGCGCCGACGACACGAATGAGGCAAAGTAACGACGTAACAATTATTCAATTTCTTCTCCATTTTAATCATAGACGTCAGTTGCATTTCACACAAGCTGCAATCGCCATTAGCTGACAAAGGCAGGTTCAGCTCATTAACGAGAAAGTGTAAACAGGGGAAAAAGAAAATCCAATTTCAAACAGAACAAAAAAGTAAATTATCACCAATGATTGAAATATGCTTTTTATCTAAATTTACAGATCACTTATTTGTGAAGGAAATGTCATCTAACACTGCGGCACAGCAATAAGATGACAATTTTCTTTCAAAAACCCATTCCCAAACACACCGTGAATGAACGCGTCAAAGCTCTTCCGTCTTCTATCTCTACGCCGGAGAACTTTGTGCGCAAGAATGGGCTCTAGAGTTTCCCTTTTTTTTCGTATGTCAAAGGCGTAGGCGAAAAGAGCACTAAATGAATATTCAAATTTAACTACTGCATCGCTCGGACACCACCCCCAACCCCCGAAAACCGCGCCGTTTCCCCGTTACACAAAGATTTGCATCGTGTCGCGGGGGGGTTAGGGTTTGCTGCAACAAAATAATGATGCATAATTTACAGCGAAACGAACGATTACGATCGCATTGCTAATGCACCAGAGCGCGCGTCTCGTAGCCCATCTCATCCACCGTCCTTTGCGCCCTCTGTTTGCCGTCCAGGTTTCGCGTCTCCCGGAGCCGCACCTAGCAAGTAATGACGCCATGTTCTAATGAGATCTTGATTAAGCTGTGCGATAAACGGCCGTCCTGTCTGGTGCAGTGTGTGCGCAAACTGGTGTGTAGCTGGGATTTATATTTTTTTGCCATTTTGTGTGTGTGTGTGTTTGTTTTGCAGCTTCGTATTTTAATTTTAATTTCGCTCGTCCCGTGAGCAAAGCACGCATCGTTATTCAACAGCAAAGGGCGGATGTTTCGGATGGAGCGATACACCAAAGGATAAGGTACGGCGCGATTTGTGATTGCTAACAAAAAAAAAACATCGACATCAAACCCTTTAGAAGCCGGGGAGGTCCCAATCAGTATGTAATCTTTTTACCTTTACCCATTTCCTGACCTAAATCCATTTCTAAACGGTTTGAAACAAAGCAAAAACACCTAAACCGACGGTGAGTGGAGATTCTGTAGCAGGATAGTGTCATTTAAAGGTAACAGCAACAACTTAATATCCTACACAAAAAACTATTAGAGCTAGGACTCCAGATCAATCGCACTGGATAGGTTAAATCAAAACAAAAAACAAAATCCATCGACTGCAGTCAAGCACCGTACTCGCACAAACGATTCTCGAACTCGCCCTCTTGAGTCACGCAATCAATTGCATTAATCCCTCTCGCTCTCTCTCTCTCCCAAGTGTGTAGGTGTCACAAGACGCGATTCCGGGCATGCTTCTTCGAAGCAAAATTTGTGATCCCGTAGCTCGTTAAGCGCACCAGCAATTAATTACGCAAAGTCGACATGATCCCATTACAGAGGGCCTTATGCCAGCACAGCATCAGCTTAAAGCTCACTCATTTTATACTACCCACAGTGCGATATGCAATAAAAAAGAAGGTGACGTGGCTAATGAGGAGAGAAATCGCCCATTTGAATGACCAAACACTGATTTCAAAGATGCAGTTGACACTCGCGGTACGCACACCGGTGCTTGTTGGGGTTGGGTAATTACTTCAAGAAACAAAGCCTCCGACTCATCCACTTAAACGCTGCTAATGAGTACACACGTCAGATCGCGCACACAGCGTGCCAAATTGTACTAAATCATCGGTTGTACTAAATAATGTCAGCTGCGTGTGGGTATTAAAGGCACTTTTCGCGCCCATTCAGATCAATTCCACCGAGACTCTTGAAAGGCATTTGTTCGCATCAACGTCACTAGAACATGTTCTTCGAGGTTGGCTAAATCGTGTTACCAAACTGTCAACGCTAGGACAAAGCTGAGCTTTATTGGTACAGCGACACCACGGTGCTGCACTGCATTTGCCTTCAACATCTGGTACACCGAGCCATAATTGGAAGTGAATTATAAGGTTCGCACCAGTAATAATGCAGAAAATTAAATATTATTCATAGATTATTTATGCACTTCCCGGGCGGTGTAATACATCATATTTCACCCCAACATCCAGCATCGCACGTACGCTTAGGCTAAGAGTGGGTATGATTATCTTGCGTACCGCTACAATCCACGGGCGCACCCATCCGATCGCGTACACTATCCGCTTCCCCTATCGATCGATGATACGCGCGGCGACGAAGCAATTACGTACAGCTGCACCACAACGTCCACAACCGAGCACCGAGCCAGTAGCAGTGGGAGCCCACTACAAATTGGCGATCGAAAACAGTCGATCAGAATGGGTGAGGTGGGTTTGCCGTGAGATCAGTCAACGGAGCGCTCAGGAAGCTTGGCGTTCGCAGTGGACCAGTTTCTCACTTTGTAGACCAGACGCAGACTAAGACCTAAGCGTGCGCGGGGGGGAGAGTTCCATTGATCATTTGTTTCGCTATTAGTCATCGGTGTGACCCCTCGCACAGTCAATGCAGCGCACGACATTGAATTCCTCCCTTCCCCAACTGCAAGAATTAATGCCAGAGATTATCGATTACTTCGGTATCTGCGCCAAGCGTTACTCGTAACTCCCCGTACTGGCATGGCGGGTAGTGTTCTTTTGTAGAGATTCTGAGGACTGCAGCAGAGCGCGCAAACATATCTAGCATTAATTTGCATGCAAATAGAGTTCCACACAACTGCTTTCCTTCCTTACTACGGCTGTCGCCGGCAGCATACAGCGCGAAACCCCATGATTTACACGTTCGCTCGCACGTTTTGATGGACGAAGCGGGTTTATTTGTAGTACAAAGTCTGCTCTCGAATCTCGTGGGGGTTTCGCGTTCTACGCGCACAGATCTATGCAGCTGAGAGACGGATACCCTACGTCCATTTCCTCGTATCAATGGTTCAACTAATTGCATAGAATCGCGCGCTTTAGTGTAGCGTCTACCGACTCACACGCTACGCCCTCTGCAGAGCGTACGCTCAAGATGCATGCGAAACGATATCACACACTGCGCGCACTGCACATGCGGTGGACATTCGCTTCCAGGAGGTCCCATGCATCCCCGTAACTCGCTAATCTTTGGACAGCGATCGACATGCTTCCATCAAGATTCATTAGTTTCCGTGATCTCAAGTAACGTTGGTGCGGCGCAACATCATGTATCGCGGCCTGCACAAGAAAAAAAAAACTCCGAGCTAATTGTCCCAGTCTTCACACACAGGCCCGACACACAGATTGGCCCTCGGGTGATTTATTGATCAGCAGACTAGCTGTATCCTACTCTCCCTCCTTCGTCTGGGCTCTTCAGTCAGACCCTACGTTCAGATGTGCTCGTTTGCACCAGGGTCCTGCGCTACATATTCAGTGACGTTCACTTCTCGCTGGTGAGCCCTCACAGACGAAGAAGGATTGCCCGGGTCCCGGGTTGCCGGGTGTCCACAATTCAGAATTGATGAGGTAATTATCGAGAGTCGGCAAATAAGCGCAACAACCTGCCAACAGGCGCACCGTGTTGGAGTACTGTACACCGTCTCTATGTGCCACAAGATACGAGAGAGTGTATCTCGCGAAAACGGGGGTGTTTGGGGGCATCTCTTACGGTACGTGCCCTTCATTCTGAGACGTGTGCGCGGACTAGCGCAACAAAAAAAAAAGCAGGCAAGCACACACGTTTAGCTTTGCTCGATCAGAAGACAAGAGCGACCGCGCTGATGACAGGCAGGCAAGTCAGAAACATATATCCGTTGCCTGCCAGTACCGTATCATTACGCAACTGTCCCTCCGTCCATGCACACACAGACTCGGCACATAACTGTCGCTCGAAACGTTGCAGTGCCAACAGGTCGTTCTGCGCGTACATGCACTATTTGCACGGATTTCCGTACCACACCGCTCAGGATGCGAAGGTAGGAGGTATCTGTTGCAACCGAGGATGCGATTGGGTGATCCTCCTCCATGAGATCCCTTCACCGGTGTCAATCTTTGACACGGAAAAAAAAATGCGCCCAACACTACGTACGCCTCCACCACTACCCTGTCCTCTTCCGCATGTCCGCCGAGATCAACTTCTCTTGGCTCGCTTAAGATGATCGAGATTAAATGTGATCACTTTACATGTGTGTCTGAGCGAGTCGTACAACATTGCCCAGCGCTATAAGCCATAAAAACTGAGCGGTGGTTAAGCCGCGTCCGAAGGACAGGAAGGGAAGAAATTTATAGTTACCGTTCACCTCCTCCTCCCGAACGCCGTTCTGGTAGTAGGTGGAATATACTTGCGGCTCGTGGAAAGGTAGGAATTAACCGATCGCTGTCATAAACTTGTGACAGAGGAATTTATTAGCAAGCCGGTAGGGATTGCGCGACCACAACGACCCTCTATACTCTGCCTGGTGCCGCTTAACAAGGGTGCATTGGGTAAAACTGGGTAAGAGAAACATGGCAATCACCACATCAAGTGTTGTACTCTGCGAAGTAAAAAGCAACAACAATCACACACACACACACGGACAGAAAAACACATCATTCCAGAACGATCTACCTTTAGCCAAGATTTGCCGGCGGAAACGGGATGGAATGGCTGTTGCACCATCGAAACCATTCCCTTTTCTTGCAAGGTTATCCTATCGGTTAGTTTACACTTGTACTCTGCATTATTTTGCAACTGCGGTACGAGACTCGAAGTGAAGCTGTGAGAAGGTATTATTGGTACAGGAACAGTGGTAACGACTCACCGGAAGTTAAATGGGAACCACTCCATCCTCACACTTGGGCTTGGAGGATATGTGTCAGCTTAGGCGAGATTACACAGCACGAATGAGACCCCCAACGCATCATCTCCGTGTAATTTGTAATTTTGCAATTGACCGACGGCATAAATTTGCCGAGTATCAAGACTGATTCCACAAAACCGGCAAATAAATAGTAGAAGCAACTCTCCGGTTTATGGCGCGATTGGTTCACAGAAATGAAGAACCCGCATCTGCTCCAGAGCCTCGCGTACGTTAATATGTAAAAGATTTCTGGACTTTCCAGGAGTTCGAAGAAATCCGATGACGATCTCGTGGTAGTAGATTTACATTTTAAACGTAGATCACGAGGAAAACACATTTTCGCTCGTCTCCTTCTGCGGATCGTGTTGCAAAAGTCTGCTTGATGCCATCGGCAATTTGAAATCACGCATCAACCGGCACGAAGCTTTAGCCACCAACCTGTCATACTATTCGGAACTCGTGATCGTGTGGCACAGGCTTTAAGCAGTAAGACAGGCGCATGCAGGCGCATTCCATCCATCATTATTAACACCTTTGCGCGTCGCTGCACTAACGCACCTCGGACTTTTGCGTTTTGCGCGTGTACCGTCGTGAGGAGCTCTGAGTGGCACAGTGGTCCTTCAAGTTTCACGCAGACACCTTCCTCCCCGGAGCCGTGAAAAGCCGTCAAACTAATCAAGCGCCCCTGTTCGCGCCTGTGAACCGTGAATGATGGATGATTTTCTAATTGATTGGATATTGGCTTTCCGCCCACCCTGTTTCCTTGACGTTCCGTTTCCTTGTGGCTATGGTTTTTCCATATTTTTTTTTCTCTCTAAAATTAAACATATAAACAAACATACAGCAATGTAGCCAAAGTGTCCTTCGACCGCGGTGCGTGGTATGACCATTAACACCTCCAAACAGCATGAACTACATTCAGATAGATCCGCTCCGCCTTCATTTAAAAGAATGCAGCCGTTATGTCGATGGGAACGAGTTAACACACACACAAACAAAAAATATTGTTCCACCATCCACGTGCCGTGTATGTACCCTTGTAAGGTCAAAAACTTGCTGCAGAGCTTTTTTTTTATTTAGAAAATTAATTTCCAAACTAAACAATTAAATGTTAGCAACTGGTTCCGTTTTTCCGCAATACAACCTCCTCGGGCGTTTTAGAATTCCATTCCAAAAATCAATCATCAACATGCCTTCTACATTCATTGGAAGCTGATGGGCAGTGGAGGTTCTTTGGCACACTTGAGCCTCTTTGGCGTATTTGTGCAATTAATCATACAAGCAAAACAATTTACCCACCTGCTGGTCAGTGGGGCAGAGCTAACACCTTTCCGCCAGCAGCACACATACAATGCACGTTAAACATCGACTTTGGACGTGTGATTTCTTTAAAACACCTTCATCGGTATGCTTCATTGGACAGCACGCACGCATCTTCTGATTGTTTTGAGTTAATTGTTTTTCTTAAAGAGGACATATATTCAATCATGCTTGCAACAATTGACTTGTTGTACGGCTTCATTTACAGTACATGTCTTAAGTTCTCACAATCATCTCATGAATATCTGGCAGTACTTGGATCAGTACCAAGCAGCACGCGATGCTCACCCAACATCATTCTGCATTTTAAATGGTAATTAGTGTGAGGTTTGTTGTTGTAGTTGATTGCCTCATCATGTTTGACTGTTTATTCATTTCCAAAGTACATGATGGATGGTAAGTCAAGGCGCACTAAAATATGGACCAATATCGTCGTACTAAAAAAAAACCTTTTAGACCAAATTATTGAAAGTTCTACATCTTCCCTAGATAGACGACTGAAAGACATGCCATAATACTAATTACTGCAGGAATTATTTATGGCAAGTGGATCGTCCTAAACGTTGTCCTAAAGGAGCAGACGAAAGAAATCTTCTGTTTGTGTATGGTTTCTAATAGCCGATCGGTTGATGGCTGTTGCGGAAAGGCCACTCACAATAAAAGGGATACATTTTTCAACACGCCATATACCATTAAAACGGTTCAACCACAACGCTCAGTGACCCTCAATCTAGGGCACAAGGCACACGAACTTTCTATCTTCGCAAACACTGGGTGCTTACGGTGCTTGGAAATGAATGGAACAGAACGGCCAACCACTCCTGTATCCTGCCTTCACAGAACCGTACGCAAACATTTGATGGACAGTTTTGCCGTAACACAGTTGCCCAGAATGTTGGCAAATCTTATTGTAAAGGGACTTTTTTTTTTGCTTCCTTACTGGTCATTTCAATGGGCAGTGGCCCTTCCTGCACACAAAACGGTGCAACTGCACGGGAACGATTATTTATTATTTAAATTGTAAACCGCTCACTACTCAGCCTGCCTTGTAGACCATATGGAGGGCTAACAGAGCTAGTGGTGTTGACCAGTTATCTGAGATGACGTTGCGAATACGGCAGCCTTTTAGATGTGCGACGGTCTACTCTACATCGTCTATCGATTGCATCACGTGTCATACACTGGCAGTCTCGACGACTCCGGTCGCTCCCTTTTCGCACACACCGACGAGGTTCCAGCGTGCAGACATCTTCTCACCTTACCAGAGAGCAAGAAGGAAGCATAAGCCATAATACAGTAGGTGACACACATAAATTGGGTCTCACAAACGTCGATTGTGGGCTTTTAGCTGGGCCGCAAACCAGGAACCCAATCGCACCGCAAATGTATCGATCCGCGCGTACCGAAAGCGACATAGACGGTCGTTGCAAAATACACCAAACAAAACACACAATGGTCAAAACCTCGCCCACCGGCAAGCAGTGCTGCAGCGGAACGCGTACAACTGGCCAACCAATTGTGACCTGAATTTTGTTTCATTATAAAATGGTTCGTACCGCAAGAAAATGTCATCGAGAAAATTAATCAACCAGAAACACTTAGATGTAGCATTGATTCAAAATAATCACAAAAAAGTTAGTATCGTTGGGGTAGATTTGTTTACAAACGTGTCGCATGCCACAGTAACATCACCATTCATGTTGTATCGAGATTGTTTAATTAATTTGATATTGATGCAATTGTAACACAAAAACAGCTTAATTTTTGGTTCTTATTTTAGTTTTACTTGCTGCAAACGTGAACCCTTTCAGAAGGTTACAGTTTGACAACACCTGTCAAAAAAAAATCGTTTCCTGGTCCCGATTGGTTGTTTACAACGGACAGTGAACATTTTCCCATGGGCCTTGCAATGCATAACTGTGGACGCTTAGGTACATAACCGTGCGAGGTACACAAACAAGAACTTTTTCAATAACAGAAAAACAAATAAATAACTAAAACATCGTAAATATGATAACTATCTGTGACACAACACGATTGATAAGTGTCGGTAAGAGAATTGCAAAAACTTGCACGATAATTCGCTAAAAAGAGTGTTTCGTCTCAGGAAACATTAACTTAATTTAGAAAAATAAATTCAAATCGTTCTCTCTCAACGCTTAGCTTTGTGAGGCAGCTCATTATTAATTATAACTTTAAACAAATTTGGTAATAATGAAAAAATAGAGTCCAAATCCATACAATGACAGCTAATAAACGCTAGAAGCAATTAGGACTTATGTACACTTGCATTTTGGATTGAATTAACGCTATTGCTTTTTAAAAGCTTATATTATATCAAATAATTAATTTTGGTGATCTGATTAGGTACTGCTAAGGGGGACTCAGACCTTTCAGGGAACTCAGAGGAACTAATCTAAAATTTATTTTCATATTCTAGTGTCTACAGAAAATATAGATCTTTAAAAAACGTTTGACGTTTATGGTGACGATTTGAGTTCTTGACAGGAGAGTTGAGTATTCCGCCGACCATCGTAGATTAAATAAGTTATTAGAAAAAAGAGTAAAGAACAAATTCCATAAACTTCCAATAAACCGAATATCTCATTCCTTAGATGTCTAGTTATTCCCCAAAAAAGGGCCAAATCTTCAATATTAGCCTCCCGTTACCCTTTTGCTCAGGTGTGCTAAAAGCTTGAGCATGCAAAAAACAGTGACAGAAAAGTAAACAAACAAACGTTTCGCAAAAGCTTACAATTGAGTCTAAAAAAAGTTTGCCCAAAACAGAAGCAACAACTCCGTAACTCAAAAGCATCGAGCCGAAGGCCTCAGCCACCGACGAAACCAAACCCACCGTCGTGTTACATGACGTTTAAAAATCCGTTTTTCCACCCGAACGGTTTCGGGTTTTCGGTGTGTTTTGCAAACCATTGCTGCATGGGAAAGTTTTGCCTTTTCCGTGCAGCGTGTGATTGAGGATGGCCACAACAAACGGACATATACATAGCGCACCATAGACAACACCTCCTGGCGTGATAAAGCCCGGCACGGTACGGTGGTTTTTCGGCAAAGACGCAACTATTTTTCCCACCGTGTTGTGTTGCGACTGCCCTGGACAGCAACAATGTTGCGGTATGTTTGGAAGATTTTTGGAGGAAAGAAAAAACAGTACGTGCGATTGTCAAATGTGAACGATGGAAAAGGGAGGTTTGCGAGCGTTTGCTGTGACTGCATTTAAAACCTCGTTTCCTCTTCCGATGTTTAATTTTTGGTTATTTGAATCAGCACTAAATAAACACAGACCATGAATTGTTGGTTCCAATAAAAATTGTAACCCAAGAATGTGTCGAATATCAATCAGTTTTGCTTTTTTGTGTTCTAGCTTGAAGCAATAAAACTAAACCGTAATTAAAACTTTTGATAATTTACTCTATCCACAATCAAGACGCAGGCGCCTGTCGGGCCATCAATTGGTTCCACTTATGAGTAGCACAGATTAAGAATAAACCCACTTCATTCATGCTAAGCATAATGCGCGAGATTTTTTAACTCTGTTCCATCTGCTTCCATTAGTCTTATGCTTGCGGTTGACAAACAGACATAGAGGGTGCACATTTGGAAGAAATTAATTTCGTGCCTTGACCACGTCTCCATATGCCTTCATTAAACATGCATAGTGGCTAAATCGTAAACTTGAATTTTATGTCCCAATTTTTCACA
The DNA here is from genome assembly GCA_000473375.1 of Anopheles culicifacies. Classification (NCBI taxonomy): domain Eukaryota; kingdom Metazoa; phylum Arthropoda; class Insecta; order Diptera; family Culicidae; genus Anopheles; species Anopheles culicifacies. The sequence continues at coordinate 9,374 of KI423789.1, read as the reverse complement.
CCAAACAACAGATGAGCTTACGGGTACACAACATGAAGGAACTGGGAGCAATTTCGAGCTCATATATTCAGTCAAAAAAAAAAACATTGGGAGGAGTTCCAAGAATAAGGCAAACGATTCGTTAAATTAAAAAGGACTTGGCTGTTTTACATTAATTTTACACAAAATAGAAATACACAGCACATTCCTTTCATATGACACCGCAAACAGGAAAAGAAAATGCTAGAAAACGACGTCCACAACTTCAAACTCTAACTCCCAAACCAGAAACACCTTCGACGTCTTGTTCTCCCGTATCGATTGCCATTTTGCCGCCAATGCGTGTGTATGTTTGTACATGTTGCACAATTCAATTAACATTCTATCATACGCAAAGACAGGGGAACATATATAAAAAAGCGCACACGTACCCACACCAACCCTAGGCAAAAATCGGTAAAGTCGCGTGGCTTTGGCAGTCGATGAAGTATGATACGCTTCGTCTCCGGGTCACACACCGCTTCCCTGGCACACACACGTGTGTGTGCGAGCATAATAGAAGCCGGAATCGACGCGCGACCACTGAACGGCATGACGTTGGACACGTTGAGCTTCTTAACCCTGGTCACTTCTTGCGAGGGTGAGCCGTTAAGGTGCGCCAGGTCAGGATCGTAAGGTGGCAGTAAAAAGAAGCGAAACACTACCACCCGGTGTATACTGACGGAATCAGTACCGGGCGCATAAATTATGCACCGCACCGCTGTATGTGCATTTTATGTGCATACATAAATGCACGTGGAGCGAGGGGTGCTCTCCCAAGCAGTACACAATGGAGGCGGAACACCATCGCAACCACGTACGAGCGAAAGGTGGTGACTTTGCGCTTAGCGCTGTTTGGCACGGAGCAATGGCATCCTCGGTAAGTATTGGCCACTGGTCGGCTATACGCTGGGTACCATCGATACACACCGAGCGCGGCACATCAACGCGCCCAACTAGGGGTGTTGCTTTCGTACGGAATACCAGAGAACGAAGGAAACATTCCTTTTTGCCACCTGCCGCCGTCACAGAGGCTCTTGTTGACCACCTACACGCCTCACACACAGCCGTTTCTTCGCTTCCAACGGCCACGGGAACGTAGGAAAGGAAAAGAATCAAATTCGAAACGCAGAACACGCGAATAACCGCATTATATGCTCGGTTACCAAAGCATTATGCGAAAGCGCGTTCCGCGAGCAGCGTAATTGTAGCCGTGTGGTGTGTATCGGTTGAGTTAATGCATTTATTCGCGGGGTCCCCCCCTTTGCCACGAAGTCCTTTTCGGTTTGCCGAGCATGGGAAGGTGTTGAAGAAAAATTTTGAGCAATTTCTGCAAACAACAACTACGTCTGGGGAGTTGAACCTGAACGGGAACACAATCAGAGTCGAGAATGTCGATGAGAATGAAAAGGTTGGTAATAACTTCAAAAATATGTCTAATTCTGAAAATATTGGAGTGATAAAAATATTGACAGCGACAAACAACCTATCGATAGTGAAGAAGTGATCATATACTGTAGCAGAATCTACAGATTAGGAATTAGGCCATTACCGAGATCTCTAAACACCTGACGCGAGGGTTAAAGCTGCGAATATTTAGAAACAACGTCATTTCAGGACTGAGATACAGCTCAGACACAAGGACTCTTCAAAGTCCAACTCTTACGCTCTTTCTGAGCATTCGGCAGGAAAATAATCAGAAGCAGATTAAGAAGCATTAGCATTGTTTGGGCAGGAGGAGATAAGAGGAGTTGAAGTAATGAAAAGCTCTTTCAATAAGTCACAGCTGGTCATGTCATGTAAATGGCACCGAAAGACCTAGCACATAAACTTCTTTAAGCTGTCCACATGGTCCCAACCTCAGGTGGAGTGATCCGTCCGCCTTGAAGTCCGAAGTAACATGATAGCCCATGACTGCAGTTTAGAGGATTTCTGCAACAATAATCTGGACAAGGTATATATTGTTGAGAAAAAAGTGAAGAGAGATATCCTGGATATGACAGATAGCGAGATCTACAAGACACTAGAAACTAGGAACTCTCTAATGCTATCTTCCTAAACAAGCTCTTTCAATGACTGACAATCAACGAAAACAAATCTGTGAGTTTGTGAGGACTTACGTATATGATCTAAATAAATGTTTTACTGGAGTTATCCACAACATCAACGAGCAGCCCCACAAGGACTCCAGACCTTGAAAAGAAATATTCTAAAAATTCTATGAAACCCTAAGAACCTAAGATCTAAGTCACCTTCAGAGCGTCTAAAAGTATACATTGCCAAATATGTTGAATCAAAGCAGTGACAACTATGTAAATGTTGCTTTATATTTATTTAGAACAGTTCTCTCTGTTTGCAGTTGCATTCCACATCATTCCCTTTGTACTTGCATGTAACGAATGAACTCATCACTCAGTAACAGACATCAAACTTTCCATTCTAAAACAAGCATAGCTGGGTTTTTATTTCTTCCGGACGCTGTACAATACACAAAAAAACGCTCGCCAACTGCTCCCATTCCTTAGATGTTCTTTGTGCCCATATGCTCCTCCTTCTGCTCTTCAGGAATTCTTTTAATGTTTGGTGTTTTGTTTAACAATACACACACACCGCCTCAAATCCCAAACATGGCAAACCTTATTTCTCCTTCAGATGAACAAGCTTCTTGCCGTTTTTTTTTTCGTCCTGACCCTTTTCGAGCGCAACTGGGAGTGCATTTACATTGAAACTTTTGATTGCAATTTCCCGCCCATTTCGCTCGTCTATGCATGCATTCTGCATTTGCGCTACTACCAGATACACCACGTGGTCTGTCTTTGTGTGTTTTGATGTATCTACCACTGTTCGGGTCTATAAGCGGAGGAGAAACTGGAGTGCTGCGCTTTTCCGCGCTACTGCTGAAAACAAATGAACCCACGACACCAGCGAAGGGCGCGTCGGTACCCCGACACTGCATAAAAAGGGTTGAGTTATACGGTTGAACTTTGTTGCCACGTGCTGGGCTATGCTCTTCATCCTTCCCCTCCTTCACTCGAGCACTTTTCACACGTCTAGCTCCCAGCAAAACAAGGACATTCGAAGGACGACGAAAGCAAAATCGAATGCGCTGACACGCCAGTTCTTACTGCAGCCTTTCTGCACTATCCGTCCCAGTTCCTTTGTTCTGGTTCGCATAGCAACGGCAACAGGAAAACCTATGGAAAAACTGATGATCCTATCTTCAGCATGTTGAGGATAGAAAAAAAAACCTTTCAATGTGGAGCGAACATGAAGCTGCAGCTAGGACGCATCTACAAGTGCAGTGGTTGCAAGAGGTGTTGAGCTAAAGCTGCAGTAAAATCGATATCTTCTCTACCGAAAAGGAGAGAGTGAGAGCAAGAATTAGACGCCGAGAAAATGTGCAATATAAATTGTGGCTGACGCTGCACCTTCGATAAGAGTGTGCACATTCGAAAACTACCCCCAATGCATACAGGGATCCCACTACCCTTCGAAGTCATTGTTCCGATGACTACCAAACTGCTGCTCATCGTTGCAATGCATCCCATCCTTTTTATCATGCTTCCTCTTCAACTCCAATATTCATAAAATGTAAAGCTAGGTCACGAAAATACAAAAACACACACTCACACACATACATTGTGAGGGTGCACTCGAAACACCTCTCCAACCATTCCTTCAACCCTCTGGCGCGAAACAGATCACTAGAGCATTGGACGATGATGTTGACATCCTTTCTTCTGGCGTCATCCACCCAGACGAATGCTTAATGTCATTGCTCCAGTGCAGCGTTACATTGTTGGCTGGCACAACTGGGAGGCGAAATCCGAACCTCCCCCCCCCCCCCCCCTCCGATGAAACGGTTGTTCACATTTTAATTGGTTCACTGACTTTTGGCCGGCGGGTGTGCCGAGTGCAATAGCGGGGAGAAGTTTTAAAAATCCTTCAACCTCGAAACAGCAACACATTCGTGTTTCGTTGTCTGCACTTGGTCGTTCTAATGCAAAAACTTGAACGATTTATTTTTACAACATGTGCACGAAGAAGATCAAGAAGGGTTGGTTACCCCTTTTATCGAGTAACATTTTGAACTGGGTCACATGCATGGGTCATTCGATTTTAGCGTTCAATCGATTGTGGATTAGCTGGGCGGCGCTAGTGGGAGGGTTATGCATTTTACACCGAATTTAGCACAGAATTAAGACGACTGGAAAGATGGAAACTTTGAATTGGAAAATTCAAATCCTATTGTACAACAAGATTATTATACATCCTTCAGATTTAAAGGATATTACGGGTCAACTTTAATTTCCAACACTCCTGTTAAATTTTTAGCGAAATATATTTTAATTGTTGACAAGTCAGTTTTTATATTTTCAATATTTGGGTCATGTTTTCTTTAATGTACTGCATGTGTCTTGTAGTTGTATTAACTCTGAATATTAATGTGGAAGACTATGATGACCATGGCGTTATGAAAGTACCAAGTGGAATTAAATGTTGGACCTAATCACCACGTCTATCTTGGATGTCTGGAATCTCTATAGCACCCACAGATGTGGGGAGATGTTTTGCCAACACTGACTATGTTTGGAGTCCTGAAGCATAGAATCTGTTGAATTAAACGCTAATTTTGAAGTAACCAGTGATGATGGGGTTTCCAATGTCTTCTCCTCAGTCATCGAAGTACTTGGAGTAAGTAGCCTCCACCTACTGCTATATCGTCCACTGACAACTGACAGTCAACTGCCATTTTCGAGAACATGGACATCTTCAGTTTTGCATCCAGTATTCATTCCAAATTAGTGGTAAAGTGTGATTAACTGGTCGTTTTACTTGATGTATTATGTTCCAACAATATTCCCAAAGAAATCAATTCCTTAGGAACTACTCAAACACCCCAAAATATTCCTTGCGCAAAAGGATCCAATCATCCAAAGACATCGTCAATATTGGTCTAGGTGTTTGACAGCTACCCTCTTTGTTTATCTTTTGACCAGTGTTCTACTTGTACAGTGTTTGAACTCCTTGAGATATGAAGAATGTATTTTAATTTTAGATTTGACTCAAGCCATCTGCTGTACGAACATATGGGCTAGTTTCCAATGTTGAGCATTAACAATAATAAGTAATTGCTTACAACTTTCTCTCATAAATCATATCCTTGAGTTCGATTTTAATGTCAGCTGTAATGGTCCAATGACATTTTATGTTCCTCTTATACTACTTGATGTGAAGTAAACGAACATCTCCACGATTCCAATATCCACACCAACACCCACCATCGATACAAACTCCACTGCATTAGGGCATATTATTTTAAATTACACACCTTCACAATGCACTCATTGACATTATTAGAAGCGTTATTTCATGAAAACAAGGGGTGTAATTTGGACTTCATCTGTTCGTTCCGGTGCTGCTTGTAATCGTGCCTGGGCCTGCACCAGTGTGTACTAACCAACTTCCAATATGTTAGCCCTCCTGTACACACATCATCACATCCAAAAACCTGAATCGAAGGGGGTCGAGAGATTGGGTCACGTTTAACTCACATTTGATGATTAGCAGATGGTTGTTGTAGGTTTCCCCCCATCCTCACTTCAAACCATTTGCTCTCCTTCACAGCAGGAAGCACAAACGGTAAAGGACGGATTGTGAAATGGAACTATTATTTCGTGCTACTCCTTCCCAGCCACCCCGGACACAACCGTGGGCAAATCAATAATGTGCCCTGCCATTGGGAAGGCTATGTGGAGGTCCTTTTCGGGGTTTGTGTTTTTATTTCCACTTCTTCGCGTTCCCGTTACGAGATTTGCGTTCAGTTTCCCCCACCTTCACGGTCAAACCGCGGGGGAGAGAATGCATTTATTGATCCCACATTGACACCTTCTTTCCGTTTCGATTGGCATCGGACTTGACTGTTTCGCCGGGCGCGATGGATCTCACGCAGTGCGATGAGTGGTGGTGCAAGCCACGTGGGGCCACAGCACAGAACTGCATCGTAAATTACTCACAATCCGGGTCAGCACCATCGAAGCGAACCACCCCCCCGACGGGATGGGGACATCACATTTTCATTCCATGATCGACGACTCCAACTCCAACATGCATGCGTTTCTGTTTCCTACACCACACGTACGAAAATTCGATCCATCAATGTGCACCAATAGTGGCACGCTGGCGTGTGATTTGGAAGTATCACTGGACACTTCATACCATTCCCCTTGCACGAACACATTTTGCGCAATAGAAGACCACGCTTGTACAGTCAGAAATGGATTCGTAGAAGAGTTTCCCGAAACCGTGGTGCACATCAGAACGCACCTCGTTCCGTGTCACAGCAGAGCATGCAAAACACGAACGTAGTAAAGGGATCCCCACTTAAGCCCATCCAATTTGCGCGATCGAGATGATGATGATCATCATTGGCATGATCGTGTAGTGCGCGTCCGTCTATCCAAACTCCACATGCTGGAGGGTATCGATGATCACCAGATCGCACGACGATCGTTTATGCACAAACTAAGGGAAAAAAGGCGAAAGAAGTAAAGCGGGACAGCAGGGAAGGCATGTGTATGTGGAAACCTTAGCCGCGATTTACGACGCTAATTCCCATGAATTGTGACTTCAATCATGCGGCTCTAATCAAACTGGAAGCTACTATTCGCCGCTACTGGTGGCTACGCTGCCACAACCACTGGAAGAAGACGACGAGTTTTTCCACTTAGAAGATGGTGGAGTACAAGCAAATGGCTTCTAATGATAGTTCCTTTGCCGATGGCGCGCGCGCGCTCGCTCGCCGCTCATACCGAGACTGCGATGCCTGCCACCTACGATAGAGCAGTCGGTGCGGCACGTTATGGGCAGCTATCGATCAAAGCTGCAGGTCAAAAGATCACTTTGGAAAAACACAAGAAGTGAATGGAGGACGGTAGACTCCGACAACAAACGTCACCCGTTGTATCAGAAAGTATGTACAGTCAGGGTTACGTAAGAATGAAGTTATAAGGAAATGTGAAAATATGTAGAGTTGACTATGCGGATATCACAGTTTTATGGCTTCTTTATTTTAGTTTTAAACAGAAGTTTTGAAGATCTGAATCTGCCACTGACTAATTTACTTCCAATTCATTCTAATCAGATCTGGAATAGAATTCCAAACGTATCCAGTCTCAAAGTTATATTACCAAAATGCCTAATATGCTCCCAAATATCATTTAAAATTCAAATATTTGTTAGTTGATATAAAAACAAATATTATTTGAAACAAACATTTATAAAAACTTGAATGTATTGAACAATGTATTTGTTTTGACATATGGCATTCTAAGCGTTTAGCTTGCTTAGCTTTCTAGTCAATACAACGCATTACTGTTCGTGCTCTCAATATGAAATACAATCGAATTTTAAACAAGCATTTTCCAGCCACTTGGAAAATATCTTAATTTTGACAGCTATCAATTTTCTTTATTTGTCAAACGTCAAAACGTTATCAACGTCAAAACGTCAATATGAGGTATACGATGAAAAATTTATGGCAATTTTATAGCATAGTTTAGAAATGAACACTAAAAAAATGCTATAAACTGTCAACAAAAAGAACTAATATTAACAATATAATATATTGCGAGAAAATTGAAACAAAAATCAGCCACAATTATTCTTCATCCTTGCTTGAAACATTTCTTTGCTTCTTTTGCAATCAAAGAAAATCGGTCATCGATTGATCGATTAAAAACTGTGCTTCTTGTATCAAAAGGCCTTTTCCCACGGCCTTTGGAGAATTAACCACCCACCATCACCTCGCTGGCTATAGGACCAATGTCTCATTTCCCGTGATTGCTACATCGGCAACCAATCAACCGGCAACATATTAAACAGCATGCTACCGTTGCCTGCCAATACAGCTGTGTACAAGTAATCAGTTCGCACCTCGACCGTACGGGCCCGAGCAGATGCATTCGGTTGGAGTTGCTAATTATGACGAACTAAAGGGACCCTTCCCCGTGCTCCTTCGATTGACAACATACATTTTCTGCGAAGCGTTCGTCACGCGCGGTACTACAATCGCGGGATGCTGTGGTGTGGACATAAAGTGCCACGATCGTGTACTAATCATACTAATCCGAACGCTGCTTGGATTGTAGTAGGAAAAAAAAAACGCCGAACGTACTCCTGCTGGTACAGACGCAAACAAGCGGCTGCAACGGTTAGATCCCATCAACGCATACACACGCACGTGCGGTTCTCTTTCGTATAATGATTCCCCTACCAGGTTGTCCCAACTAATAAACCCTAGCGCGCATGGAGCCGGTTTTCATGCAGATCGATATGCTCGATTGAAATGACCGCTGCATCCTTGCATATACGTGCACACATACATCGCTTTACGGCAGAACGCGACACCTGCACCCGCACGGACGCACCGACAGGGGGGGAAAAAAAAGGAAAAAAAGGAAAGGAATTAAAAAGCAAGCGAAGGAAGCGGAAAACCCTTCAGTGGGTCGGCCCGACTGAACTCAACATGGCAAACTATGGCTGTATTTATTGTAACAAATTACAAGCACTAATTACCATAATCATTCGACCGGTAGCGGTCTTCTCACGCCATCACGCACCCCGAACGTATCCGAGCGAGCCATTCTTCTGCCCCAGTCCGTTTCGTCCGGCCAGTTGGTAAGAAAACTGTGCATCTGTAGCTGAGAATTAAAATAAATCGATACCCCGCCATCATCAGGGCGGATCGTTTTTTTTTTCTTTCTTTCTCCCTCTCTCGTGTCCGTAACGATTGAAGCGGAAAAGCTTGCAATTGAGGAAGTGCTTTTTAATGGTTGATCCTCAAGAGTGACGCGAATAAATGGTATGATATTAAGTGTGACACTACTTTGCTGTTACGCTAAATGAGTTCAATAATTTCAAACCCAAAACACCTTTCAGACGTTGAGAGTTCATCCTTCAAGGCAACCAAAATACATATAAACTATAGAGAACTAAACTTTCAACTCTACTTAAGCAATGTTTGCAGAGCATGCTCCCGATAATTGGCTTTCAAAACAGTTAGAGAATATCATCTAACCACAATCAACATCGTTAACTCACGTTTAAAATCAATTTACTTTAAAACTCGTCCCGGAGCAAAGTTTCCATCGCTCGTTCGTAAGACTATACCACCCAGCGGACACAGCACATACCAAGCGGACAATAGTTTTAATCCCACTTGGTACAATAACAATATAGCGTCCATTAATTCACCTCAACTCCCCGCAGACCGAATGGAAAAGTGATAAAGTTTCGTCTGCTCCCAACAGATTCGGCAGAAGATGCCACTCGATAAACAAAATGGATGTAAATTC
>KI423788.1:12702-25363 GCA_000473375.1 Anopheles culicifacies | reverse complement strand
AGATCTAAGAAATAATCATACTGCATATTTCTACTAATTTGTTTTGAAATTACTATTACGGATGCGGAGGGAGGATACACTCACTACAACTGCTTTGAAAAAGTTTGTCAACCACTGGAATAGTGCACGAGCTTACCGCCCAGCATGACGTCATTAAGTTAGTTTTTGTATTTCTTCTACGAAATTCGTCATCGTTGACAGTGCAGTTTAGACTACGTACAGAAAACGACGCCATATCCGTGTCCGCCGTCTATCTTAGCGATGAACCTCCGCCACCGATACTTTCTTGCTTCATTTCAGTTTTCATCCCAGTCAACTGTCCCCGGTCATCCATCCACCAAGAAGCGGGAAACACATAATCAATCTCAATTATTTTTTATGCTGCTTATTCCATTATGAACCGAGGCGCACACTGGCCGTCTGACTGTCGTCCACAGTCCGCAAGGCTTCATTTAGCCCGTATTCATCGCCCCGACTCCGTGTCCCTTACGAACGGAGATTGTGGTACGAGACACGTTGGGATATCCATCCACGATAAGATATGCCAAGAATCGGTCGGCAGGGAAGCAGGGGTTTACTGTTGGCTTCATTTTTGCATCGAATTACTCGTGGCTCACTCACAGGATAGTCTTCTGTTATTGTTTTTCCTCGTTGTGCTTCACGTTTGTCGTCTATTTTTCGCTTCTCTGCGGTGCAATCAAAGCGAGATACCGTTCGCTGCTCGGTGTTTTATTTTTTCTCTATTTGTGAATTTTTTACCCTCCTGTTATGGCACTATTCTCAAGGAGCTTGTTTGCGCAGACCAATCAACAAGCACGAGGAAGAAGGGAATGTAACAGCAACAAAAAATAAAAAAGAAAGCACGGAACGTCTCGGCTGCATCGTTACATCGTTTGTTCGGATCGTCCCGGTGCTCAGCATGTGACCGTTCATGTGATTGCTTGTGCAAGAAGAAAATGAACCTTTTTGCCACGAGTAAGTGGAATGCACAGGGGCAAGCAAAACCATCATGCGCCTGTGTAGTTGCAGCGAGCCGGAAAAGCTGCCACGCTGGGAAATCTCCCTCCGGGGGTAAGAAACGATTGTTTTCGGAATCTGTACCACTTGTCCCTTTAACATACGCACGCGAGCACACGGATACAGCTGGGGCAGAATTCAAATCACAGGTTCGATTCACAGAGCTGGAACACTTTCTTACTTTCGCAAGCACGCTTTGTTTTGCACGGCATTAAGGAAGCTTACACATTCGGCCCATAATGCACTCCGATTCCGCAAACGCCGATTTCCTCACACGTACGTTCCCTCGCGGTATACGGCCATTCGCCACATTCGATACATGCGAACCTGTTTTCCGTTTCGCGTCCGAAACCCCACGCCCCGGCACCGAACCGCCCGCACGATTGCAGCGCGCAATATTCATTACTCAAAATGATTAATGCTTTCCATCATTATTCGCAGCACACTCTCACCACCGACGCAGCACTCGGCCGCAAGACAAATGACGACTCTTGTCCGGACAGCATCGCACAATTAGTTACATTTCACGCTCCACCGTTAGCTGCATGGTTTGGCCTCCGGATGCCACGTCTGTTTCGTCATATTTATGGTTTAGCTTCTTGTTTCGCGTTTTTTTGTTTCGTTTCTAGTTGTTTGCTACTGCTTTTTCTTCATCGGTCAGTTGATAGTTTTGCGAGTAGCTTTACATGCTGTTGAGAGGTTGACATTACTTTGTAAAAAAAAACATGGAATAAACACAGAAAGGGTAGGCAACTTATCCAATCACTTCATCGTATGGGTATAATTTTTATGAGACGATGAAGAATGATCATTAGTGTTTGCTATTAGGTACCGTGCTGAAAATAGAATTGTGTTTTGCTTAAAGGGTGAACGAAAGTAAACATATCTTAATATAAAATCCTAAAATTAGTAAGTTAAATTCATTTTTGCGTTTAAATTTTGGAACATAGAGTTCATATTGTGAATTCCTGATATCGACAAGTGCTTTCAACGGTTGCAATCATCCTGAATCTAAACCTAAATCTGACTAAACAATAAAATACTTAAAGAATAATGTCGCATATTCTTTCAAGAATTTGGTTTTAGTTGTAGATTCTATTGCGTTTGAAAAAGCAGAATAAATGTTTAGTTTTTTTTTTCAAATTTAACATTTAATTTGTTTGTATAAGATTTCAATTTAAAGCAATTCAATTTAAATTTATTGAGTAAGAGACATTTGAAGAAAAGCTCTAGAAAGGAGATAATCTAGAACTTTCAAATACTTTTTTTACTTATTATTTTACAAGCATATTTGGTTTCAGATATGGCATCATATTCGGAGCGGCTCGGTGACCAGGGAGATAGCAGCGCCGGTCTTCGAACGGGCAGGACCGAGGTTCGAATCCTATTCGGCCCGTTCCCGAGTACGCAGGACTGATTATCGTGTTACGGGTACAATCAAGTCACGAAAACCAGAAATGGCAGACCAAGACCTCTCAAGGTTGTAGCGACAAAGAAGAAGAAGAAGATGACATCAGATTCATTACCGAAAACTGTTGTACAAACAATTTAGAATAATGGTAATACTTATGGCGGGTATTTAAACTTTTCGTATCGAATTTTAAAAAAATATATAAAACTCGAGTAAAATTTGCTGCAACTTGCTACTTGGAATTGGCAACAATATCTGCACCAAATAGGGCAGAAAAAAAAACACGTGACAAGTTCTAGACGATATAATGCCATAAAACACATCGATAGCTATTCTTCTACTTCATTGAACCCGCTTAACCTGCCATGTTTGGTCATAGAACCCAAGCTCGACCGCGCTGTTTCTCTTCGATTTCCATTCCATTCATCACTGTCATCGCCATTTTGCCCTCGAGGAGCAGGATCAGCAACGATTGTGCAACCATTCCCTTGCGGTAGCGACCGAATCGGACAGCTGCTGGAAGAACGCACTGGCACGATGATCCCTCCACAGCCCAAATGCGGCCCCATTTTCCGTACTGATACGATTATGATCGGAGGTCCGGTGGAATTGTGTAAGAATTGCTTCATTAACCGAACGACGCACGGCACGGGTCCAGCAAATTCCCCCCAGGCCCGATACCCGGACGGCTCACAATTATGCAAACTAAACACATACACACGCAAGCGTTCACTGCGGTCGAGGGCTGTTTGGAGATACGGTGACTGGCCAGCTGGACGATAAATCACACCAATGGCAAATGTGAGCAAAAGGACGGTCCTAACTCTCGAAGGGCGCGCACCGTTGAATGTTAAAACAGTGACAATCACGTCACTATCAGCATGGACAAACAGAAGCAAAAGGCTGGCATGGAAATTTCCATCAGAGTGTTTCTACCGGCAGTGACCGTTTTTTGGGTTACGTGGTTAGGGTGAAGAAACGATCGAACTCTATGGACTATCACATACTGTCTGGTCGAAGGGAACGGGAAACTTTTAACCTCTAGCCCTAGCCGGCTCCTACACCCACCGGCGTGGGCCGTGGAGCAAAGCCCGTTTGGGATAAGTTTTCGTTTCGGGCAAGTTTACCGGCATAAAAGGATGTTTTCTTTTGGCCAGGCAAATGCAGATGGTGGTGCGTTTATTTAAGCCATAACTCAACATCACCATCTGCCGGGTGATGTTGGTTTCAATAATTTTCCCCTATGGAGCCACACCATGCAAACACCGATGGAAAAGCGATGGAAACGCCATCCCATCCACACTGAACAGGGAATGCTAATGTAGGAGATCCACATTCACCGTACATTGCTCATTGTGTTCGCGTTTGAACGAACACACGCCGGCCGTAGAAGAAAAAAAAACATAAAGAAAGAAACAACAGATTGTTCTGACCGCTAGAGAGCTGCTGCATTTAAATTTCCCAATTTCTGGCGGATTCTTACCGAAGGAACCGCTCCCTAGGTGGCTTAAGAAGCAACCAGCACTGCCGAAACACGAAGTCCGAACCACGGGGAGATCCTTACCCATAATCGTATCAATTCGTTCAAATGGCTCATTCGTTTCCTCGCTGTCGGCACAAATTGGTCACAAACGATGTGATGCCGTCCGCCATCATCGTTGCTGTCAGCGGCATCATCGTTTTGTGCCCCTTCCCAACCATCTGTCCCACAACCATCGTCAACCGTACGGCGTACGGCGGTCGTTCGGAAGCGCGGAAAAATAAAGCCATAAGCACGGGATTTGCTGCTGAAGTAAATGGTAATAAACGTAACAGAATTGATGTCCTGCCGTTTCCTTTCCACGGCGAAACAATAACTTCCTGCCCGGCGCGTTCCAGCCTCCTCATCTGCTGTGTCACCGCTTCCTGTCCAAAATTACCTACACCCCTCCATCACTGCCCAACCACCTCCTTTTATCTCACCCCCCGCACTATAAAAGGACCAAAATTAGGTACGGTGTAGTGAACCGACGAGAAAACTACCAGGCGTCTCCATGAGCCAACCGAAACTCAGCTCATCTCACGCGTAAGCGAGCGAGATAGAGAGAGAAAGAGAACGAACCTGCAGCTCACGCCCGACACGGCTGCTCACTATCCGTGCGGAGCGAAACGAGCAATTCCCACGCCATTACGTCACGCAATGCATCCCGTGCATATACGTATGTAGACGTATATCCCCGGTACGGTCTCAGGGACCATCCCTTGGGGAGTGATTGCACTGATTTCTGAGCCCGTTTCCTGTTCGCCGTTTGCAACCACCCGTTCCAGTGGTTTGCGTGTAGTAAACAAACAGCTGAGCTACAACTGAGCAGATGGGTGCTCAGTGATGAGAGCGTGTGTGTGCGTCACTCACTTTGGACGACGTGAGAGTGTGAACCCTCCTCACTGCTAGCGAGAGCTCGTGAGTGACACCACACGAGAGCACGTGGAATAGTTCGTGGAAAAATCGCGCTTGTGTTCGCGTGCGTTGGTGTGCATGATGGTTCAGGCATTCAAATGGCGGTTGAAATTTGCATCTGCCTTATCAGCATATCAGCGTTTTTCTCCTGCTAGGGAGGCCTCCCTTTGAGTCTATCGGCCGTTTGGAAAGATAATCGAAGTCGATTGCCAATAATAAAAAGGCCAGAATTACTACACTACATTTAGCGGGAACGACAGCGATGAATACGCGATGCGAAGGCTCAAAATGGCTGCGGAAAGGGAATTTTAAAAACATAAACAGCTTTAGAAGTACCACCTGCAGATAAGCTGAAGGTCACACTGTCACTTCTTTTTGTGCGAAAGTGGCTAAACGTGGCAAAGGGCCAGTAAAGCTAGAACTCCTTTTCGGTAGCAGTTTATTATTATGTTACACGAGCTAGGCGTGCAGATTTGCAGATGGTGGTAAGTTACCGTTTCAATTTAAAGGTACAAAATGAGTAGCAATTTTATGCTCTAAGTTCTTTTGCTCTTTTAATACATGTAAGTAGAGTGTTGAAACCATGAGCACAAGAGACACCATCAATTATATTAATATTGGTATATTATTGGTAGACAATTTTAGGAAAATTTTACCTTCAAAATGTGACAATAAATTAGAAATATATCTTATATTCTTCTATTTCCCTATTCGCTTTCGAATACAGATTATGTTCTGTTTTAACATGTTAATAATTGTTCACAAAACGTCCAAATGGCGATGAATTAAGTTTTTGGACGTGTAATGCTTGATTTAATTAAAAAAAATCGACAATGTTTGTGGGTATTTTGGAGCATTTTGTGAAACAAAATTAAACACAAACGACTGTAACATTACATCGCAAAGTTTTGCTTCCTTTTATCCACCACCGGCTTCGAGCACTAACTCCATGTGTTCGCTCATGCTGTGAGATTTGACGCTCCCAAATTGCTCCATTTTACCCTTCTGCTCCCCAGAAGCATGCCACAAATCCTCACGAGCGAATTTGTGCACAAATGATTCGAACGAGAGCTAGTTGAGGGAGAACCCGCCGCTACCGAACGCAATGCGTGAGAGAGTGTCAACAAATTGGGTACGAGCAGATCATACACTTAATGACCGGATGAAGAGCAAAATCAGAGCCAAAAGAAACGAATACACACAAAACGCCACCAACTCTCCCCATTTCCCTCCCTTCATACTTATCTCATTTCTCGCTCTCTGGTGCTGATATGGTTTGTACTAGTTACTGCTTCAAACCACGCGGTACATTCGCTCTCGCGCGGGAGCATAACGCAAACCCGCCAATCATAGCACGGGTGAGTTTTTGAAATTCGCAAAGGACTCACAGCGAAGCACCCAGAAGCAGCAGCAGCAGCATCCAGGGCAAAAATTGGTCACCATCGATTTCAGTCAGGTGTAGTCTGCGTTGCGAACTGGTTCGGAACTGTTCTGCCTTTGCTCTCCACCAGCTGGTCAGCGTTTTCACTCAGTGAGTCTTTTTTCTTTTCTGTGTGTGTCTTCTTTGGTTTCCAGTGAAGTGCAAAAGAGTGTGTGAGCAATTGTGGGGAGGGAAACAAGCGCAAGCAAGCCCTAGATACACGGTGTTTCGAGGCTCGTTCTCGTTCGTTTTCGCATTCTGATACTTAGTCAGCAGATTTCGTTCGCCGTGGTTTCGTGTGCTCTGTGCGAGTGTTTCGCTGTGTGTATGTGTGTGTGTGTGTGTGTGTGTGTGCAGTGGCTTGGGCAGCCCCAAAACCCCAGTTAGCGAAACGGTGCTGAAGTTTTCCGAACTGGAGCAAACAAGATCTGGTTCGGTTGGGTGCGTTTAACGCCCCATTCGAAGAAGCTTCCGAAGGCCTAGTTTCTCAGTGCAGTTAAAGCAGTCTTTCGCTAAAATAATCCCGTAAAAACACTCACTAAAAAATAAAGGGGTCACAGGAAACATAAGGCTTCTGCTATGGTTTCGCCAAACGATGGCTGTGGGCGACCAGAAGAAGTACTACAGCGAATGGAAAAATAAAATCCGTCAAAAATCGACAGCGCGAGAGAAGTAGAGAGCAGCAGCAGCAGCAAGCGTACATGGGAAGCGTTCGTTCGTTTTTTTGTTGTTGTTGTGTGTTTGCGAGTGTAGTAGCGCGACCGTGTACGTAGGAGTGCCCCTTTTGCTGTTTCTTCTGCAATAGATAACACAAAATTGACGGTCTTTCATCGAATGATGGTTAGCGACTTCTAAAAGCCCATTTACTTCTTTCTGATCAAAGATCAAAGAAATCGCCAGTGGTTCCACGGGAAGAAGTCGACCTTTCGATACCCGAAGGAAGGTGTAGCCGGGCACCGTGGATCGAAGTAAAGGAACGAGTAAAGATGGGAAGCAAAAACAAGCTAGATTAAATTCATACAAAAATGCGTCTTTCCTTACGGCATACCGTATGAGTGTGTGTGTATGGTTGTTTGTGGTGAATACCTTTGGGTTTTCCGGCGGAACGGCAAAGTTTGGTTCCGGTCCAGTCATTTTCATTACATTCCTACGCTTTCGCGTTCGGTCTGCGGTCCCATCCATACTGCGAGATGCGAAGTATTATGAACGGTCACTCGTGGAACAAATGAAAAAGAAAAACTTTGCTCGATCACAACAATTTCCTATTGTGTACGCGAGTTGTGGCCGGTATGAGGCGAGAAAAACATATCCACATACAATAGGATCCAGCTGGTCAGGCAAACCGACGAGCAATACAGTTGATGGTGAAGTTCGACAGGGTTTGGAACATGGAAAATGGGAAAGAAATAGGAAATTAATTTAAGCATTTTTCCTTCCCTGTTCCGGGCGATTGATGAGATTCTTTCCCGTTATAACGGTGCTCCATTCAAGATTGAAATACTTTTGCAGCACAGTTTGGAGAGCACGATGGCAGAAATGTTTGAACAAATATTAGCTTTGAAATATTTTCTTTTTCCTTAACAAACATGCTACCGATCAGTCAGTTTTGCCTCCTAGAAACATAAATAATACATAAGCGAAGTACCTGAATCTGAGCTATTCTCAACGACTCATTGTGGATAGTTCGCAAGCTTTAAAGTGTTACTTTCTTTTCGAATCTCTTTTACTAGCGCTGAAACGCAAAAAAAAAGAACCCCTTTCCGGCGGAAGGAAATGTTCGCAAACGATCACGCGTACAGCGTAAAATATCACCACCCCGCAGCCGAGTGATTTTTCATTTACCGCCCGATAAATGACGTGAAATAGTCGCGTACCAGTTGCAAGGTGTTTTCGAACGGGGCCCACGTTTGTGACGAGTTCCACCACGCGTAAGAGAGCGACGATAGTTGTTGTGCGTGCTAAAAGATGTGCCCGTGCATATGTGTGTGAGTGTGTGCTTGTGAAGGGCCTTAAAGTCGGAGCCAGTCCGACGGCAGGCAGGCAGGAGGGCGACGAAATCTTCCACGACCGAATACACGTTACAAATTTATCGATACACAAACCGTAAACCACAAGCGTTGGAAAGAAAGTGTGGAAGCGCGGAGCGAATTGGAGAGCGAACGAAAGAGATACACGTACGACGAGGGCGCGTCTACCGGTTGGTGCACCGGTCGGACCAGCGGGTAACAACGGAAAACCTCCTAAACGCAACCAAAGAAATTACATCTTCCAGGTAAGCAAGATCAATCTTCACCTTTTCGTCCCTGGCTTAGTGTAGCGGGGTAGAACTGAGCAGAATAAAGAAAAAAGGCATGAAAGACCAGGCGTCTCCATGGTGTATGGTGGTGGAAAATGGCACAGGAGCTAGAAGCATTTTCCAGGCAGTGACCGCAATCGGTAGGAGCAAATGGGGCTTTTCGCATGGTTCAGCGATGCTCGAGTGGTTCGGAATGAAAAGCCAAGTCACAAAACAATTGCCCCAACGGCGGTATGTGTGTGTATGTGTGTATGAGAGTGGTACACGAATGGGGAGGGTGGTGCGTTATTTAATGATGTTGCTAGAGCCGCTTCTAGTTGCGATAGCACACAGTGGTTCGTTGTGTCAGTCAACAACGTTCCCTGCATTCAGCAGTTGGGTCGTGTTGATAGCTTCAACCCTCACAATCACACACATACATGCCTGCGGTGGTGGGGTAGGACTTTTGAATTTCGTTCCATTTATATAGGGGTTTTATCTGAAGAATTTTAGTTCTCCCCGTGCAGTCAACCTATTTTCCAACGCTCCGTTCCAATTACCGTACGCCACTCGGTAGGAACGGACTCACCCACTCCATCGTGGAACCCAGATCCCACCGAAAGGTGTTAAAATATAAAACTTTAAACATTTCATCCCCAGCTGAGGCTAAGCTCTCGGCTAAGATGGTAAGCTTACGGCTGGCGTTACACACGGACCGTGGAAAAAAGGGTTACGAGCTAGAGCAAAAACAAAAGCAAAAGCGAAATGAAAGCGATAAGAACCTGAAGCAAAAACAAACAAACATAAAAATGAATGACATGAGAAAAAAAGATGGAAATCCTTTTCCCCCCTTATGTTTTAAAGCGCTGTGTTTTTTTTTCTCTGCTTCGTTTTGTTTGACGTAAGAAATAAGGCCAGAGTATGCAAAGCATCCTCGATCATCACCAAGGGATGCGGTGATGCTCTCCACTGGTGTACATCAAACGGGAGAGAAAGAGTGCGTAAGCGTGCGGTGAAAGAAGAGCTACCGAAGCGCGTAGCAACGGACAGTAGTCGGGCAGCACTAACACCAACGCAGAGCGTTATCAACAACCAACAACAACCGTTCGGTACCCGTGTCACGACTACAGAAGCTCGTATACGTACTACTCCAGGCGTGCTGTGGATGCTGCAACCGAAGCACATTCACGCAGCAATTTCAAACGCCCATAGTAGAGCTTTCTCTCCCGCTCGCTCACTGTTTACTGCTTTCTCCGAGCCACTTCTCTCGGATTTGTGAGTGTTTGTGTGTCCGTGTTTTTCTTTCTTTTTTTTTTGTTGGTTTGTTTCGTACTTCACTGCTTTTCTCCATGGCAGCGAGTTTCCTTCGTATTGTTTTGTGCGTGCTGCGAACTGTCGAAATGAGAAAAAGCGCACGAGAGAGGGGAATAAACAGCGAGTTGTTTATGTGACTGTGTGTACTCTTTCGCCTCTTCCCATTTCTCCCTTACGTACACAGCAGCGCTGCGTGCGTTAAGAGTTTGTAATGCGAAATGGCACACACCGGGCAACGTTGAGGAAGGGACAGGAATAAAAGCCATTTCCCTATCATCTGTGAGCGCGCAAATCCCTTCCATCCCATCTGACGGATGACACTGACACTGTCTGTGTGTCAGGGTGTGTAGGTGAACTAACAGGGAGGTGGCGACCAACACACATAGCTAAAAGGAGCGTGCTTAAATATGTAACGGTAGTGTAACATTCTCATCCTTCATATTTTACCGTGTCGGGGCGGTAGCGTGCGTGTCGAGAAAATTGAGCTATTCTCCTGCTCTATTGCGCTGGATGAAACCGAACCGAAAGAAGCAAACGCCGGGACGATGGTGCCTCATCTCGCGGGTTCTTTTACCTGCCACACGTACACATAGTTACGGGCCAGCAAAGTTTACCATGGTGACGGGTTTTAAAACAGCTTCGGTCCCAAACCGCTTACACGTTTATTTTTATTTTCCAACGCGAAGAAGGCCTTTTTTGTTATTCAGCGTGGTTTTATGTAAATGATAGCATGGTTTGATAATAACGTAACGCGTGTACAACAGTTTGCAAAATGTTTATTTATCGATCTAAATCACCCCATCCACCGTGAAGGGATTTCCAGTGGTGGAAATCACGGTAAATGTCCTTCGATAATCCGTGGTAATTTTGATTGAGTGTACCAATCGCTCGTTGATGGTCGCTTTCATTGCCCGTGTTGTACAAACGGGCACAAGGGAAACAGCTGCAATCCATTTGCTTTCCCTGTCATTTCCCATCGTGCTGGGATGGGAAAATCCGAACCCCCGTACCGATCCGTAGGGTGGAGTAATTAAAAATCAATTTTCCATCCATCCTCCGGTCGAGAGGATGGATGGTGTTGCAAATGCACACACACACACAAAGTGAGTGAGTGAGTGAGCGTCGGAATAGACGCAATGAATAAAAAATACCATACACACACATACATACATACAGCATCCCATCCAAGCTCCCGATCCGAAAGCACGACAGATAAGGACAGGGAAGAAGAAACACGATGGCAAATAAACCGATTGATAAGCGAGAGCACTCTCTGCAGAATGTGTGCGCGTGAGAAGGCACGAGATAGAGAATGAAAGAGAGAGAATAATAAAATGATTTTTCTACATGCGTGTGCGTGAGAGAGAGAGAGAGTGATAGTGGGGTAGTAAGGAGGAAGGGAGGGGGGTTATTTTTATTGTTGTTATTGCTGTTGCCGACGACGACAATGTTGTGAAATGGCAATAAATAAATACTATCGCATTCACACGAACTCCCACGCATACACACACACAATTTAATGTTATTCGTGACGCACACACCCAGCAATAGCGATTGATAGCGAAATCCATCATAAACATAGCAAAAGGTGCTCCCTACTGCTACTGCCACTTCCCACCTCCTGTGCTTTGGTGACACACGTCCACCCCAAAAGCTGAAGCAGCGCCTGTTTAGCCTAGCTAGAGAAAATGGCTGCTACTGCTTGCTGCTGTCTCCGGTTCGCATCCGGTTTGCATGGTCCCACTCAAGATGGGTGGATGGAACGGGGAAAGAAAAAGCTAGAGCATAGGGGGGGAAAATCACGGCATCCCATGGCAACGGCCTCCTCCTCTTCAACGGCTACCATTCTGGCCTGATGGTAGTGGTAGTGGTGGTGCTGTTGGGCAAAAAGCTGGGCACGCGTGTGTGGGAAAATGTACTGTTGCTCGTGCCTACCACCGATGGGTGGCCCCTTGTTGCTGTACGCTCTGCTGATGAGAGGATACGCTACGTCGATGGGTAATAATGTTGCCCTAGCTTGTAGGCCGTCACCTCCATCATGGCTTCCGGTACACTTAGCGATCCGGCTGTCAATGTCGCATGTCGAGGCCAATGAATGTTACGTGTCGCTTTCCGTCTGCGTCTGTTCCAAGCCATCCCCACCCATACACCCAGCCGAAAACCCACGGTCAATCGTCAATTTGTCATCAAAAAGTGATCACTTGGGTGTGTCCTTTCGGATGAATCGGGGGGATCGACTCGGAACCGGCCGGAACGGCAAATCTGTGATGTTGATGTTTTCGCATAAGGATTAGAGCGGATTTCAGCATAATAGAGGATGGATCGGTCCCCAAAGCACAAAGCGGTATGCAACCACTACCAGTTCGGCAGCCCGGCAGAGAATCACTATTTGATGGAGCTGTTTGGTAGTGTGGAGTGGGCGTGGATATGCACTCCACTGAAAGCCGTACCTCGCTCGATGGGAACTCGGCCCAGACTGGTGTTATCTGTGTTTTTTTTTCACTCTTCTTCTTCTCCCTTTACTATCACATTTATCAGAAAAGCACTTTATGCTATTATTTCGAAATTTACATGCCTTCGAGAGCACTAAAATAAATATTTACTTTTCATCCCATGCCAAGCTCCAATACATTAGAGCGAATGTCGTTTTTTATCGTTCTGATTCGTACCATAACTCGTTGCGGGGATTGCAGAAAGCTTTCGAAGGTGTCTATCAACGTCGTGAACATCATCATTCAATAATATTGATCATCTTGACATGCAGTGAAGACATCATGGATTTTTTTT